>JAODKN010033375.1:0-11368 GCA_026774425.1 Petrocephalus zakoni
CCTCTCCCAGGCCACTCCTGCTTAGTGCCGCGGCCCCTGCCCACGGCTTCTCGGGCCCCTCTCCCAGGCCACTCCTGTTTAGTGCCGTGGCCCCTGCCCATGGCTTCTTGGGCCCCTCTCCCAGGACGCTCCTGCTTAGTGCCACGGCCCCTGCCCGTGGCTTCTTGGGCCCCTCTCCCAGGCCGCTCCTGCTTAGTGCCGCGGCCCCTGCCCGTGGCTTCTCGGGCCCCTCTCCCAGGCCACTCCTGCTTAGTGCCGCGGCCCCTGCCCGTGGCTTCTCGGGCCCCTCTCCCAGGCCGCTCCTGCTTAGTGCCGCGGCCCCTGCCCGCTGCTCGCTATGGAGACGCCGCCCCGGCTTGTATGAACGTTCACGCTGGCCTGCCAGTAACGGGCCAGGTGATCTCTAATTACGGCTCCTGCTCCCAGTGCCATCTGCAGGCACTGCCCTGCCCACCCCCAACGCCCCCCATTGATGTTGCCTCATGAGAGATATTACATGCATTTCCCTCTCAGAAACCCCCTTCTTAAATTTCTGTCTCTTCCCAAAAGATTGTGCTGGAAAGTCTGCTGGCGACACCTCCCCTTAGCCCTCTGCTCTTCAATTAGTCCATGGAGTCTGTGCAAATGTCTTTCCAGTAAATAAAAATACATCCTACTTTTTTCTTTTTTTGTTACAGTTAATGTACCTGCAATGACTTACTGTTGCTGAATACAAAATGTGAAAATATAATCGATATTCCCCTTACCCCCACCTCCAAACTGCAGGACTTTGCTGTAGTGCTATATAAGCAGGCATTCACATCCATCTGTATGAGGGCACTGCAACTTTTGTATTTGTAAAGACATTTCCATGCGTTCTCTCTACATTTTCACAAAAGAGTAAGCAAGGTTTTGACAATCAAAGGGCTCCCGGTGCATTGTGGGAAGTCAGACACAAAGACACGGCGACCTCATGCCATGCCTGTGCACTGTTCAGACAGCACCGTGTGATAAGTTAAGCCAGCTCTGTTTGCTCGCCACCAGAGAGAAATGCGGAAACGGGGTACACCGGAGGGACTCCATGATGAGGACCCGTGCGTCCGATTTTGAACATAATTTTTGCCTCTAATTGGCAGAGAATCCTTAAAGATCAGAAGGCAGCTACATCTCGTAATGGACATGCAGCAGGACTGGGTAACAGTAACCTAGGCTAACACATAATCTGTCTGCTCCTTACCAGAGGGTAACGTTATTATTTTAGGGTTCGCTTTACCAAGCCTGCACGAAAAGGTCTAATGAAAAGTCTGCTTGTGTCACAACCTGGTGCATTAATGATACTTTATACTGGGTTAGAAGATAAATTCCGGCTGAGGGTCTGCGTAATGCCATGAATGTCTATAGAGGAGCAGAGCTTCCTCCACACGCAGGGGTGCCACGGGGGGTCCGACGTATCGCCGTACGTGTGAGCACCGCGCACACACAAAGCAATTCATTACTTCTGTCCAATTCCTTTGCCTCCGACATCCCCCTTTTCCACAGAGATTAAGCACAGTTTGTGACTGTGGTCCACTCAAAATGAATTTAAGTAGAACACATGACACATTTCATATGTTCAAGCAAATGCGCTGTTAGTTGCTTTTATTATTCATAAATGTGGACTGTAGCTCTAAGAGCCAAGTCTTTTTTGAATGTTGATGAGTATTTACATTATATCATTTTTCTTATTAGTACCTATTGCATGTTGCATTAGATTTCAGATGTTTCGTAACGATAATCCTGGAGTTTATGGAGGCTGTAATCGTGCTATGATATGTCGATATTGCATTGGTTATTGTAGGCTCCCGACTGCGCGTGTGTATTAGAAGCAAGAGAGCTAACCACGCGACTGGTTAAAAACCTTAGACATGTGCACGTTTTGAAGCAAACAGCCTTTTAATCATCTTCTGTGAGCTTATCATCTGATTCTGTTTACTTGATGATATCAAGGAGAAAAAATGACTCCAGCAATCATCAGGGTCTGAGACGGGTGCATTTTAATTGAGGTGGGTGATAAGATGTACACTGGATATGTAAACATGCAGAGGTGTCAATTTCAGGTCCAGAAAGTAAAAATCCAGGCCAGGATTTTGTTTCAACCAATCAGTAGAGCATAAAGAGTCACAGAGTGCTCAACTAGTTGGTTGAAACAAAACTAACACCTCTGTTTACATGTCGAAAGCTACTCTTTTACTGTGAAAGGAGTGGCTTGATTATAACTGAACTCAGAACTGGAATTTTGTCACTACAGGGGGTTGAAAGAGTTAAACCAGGGGTGCCCAATCCTACCCGCAAAGGGCCGGTGTGTATGCAGGTTTTCGGGATAACCTTTAGATCAGCTGTTCGAACCCAGGTGTGAGGACTCTTCGGCCAATCAGTCCTCTAATTAGTGATCTAATTAAGGAGTTGCAGCGAAAACCCACACACACACCGGCCCTTGCGGATAAGATTGGGCACCCCTGAGTTAAACAAACTCTCCAAAAAGTTTTTTTTTTGGGCTGTTATTCGAATGTGTTAGAGCAGAAACTCCATAGCCGATTGTCTCCCTCTCACTTTCTCTGTTTGCATTTCCCAAACAAGCACAGCCGAATATCCTTCGGACACACGTTGCCTCCTTAGAAATGATGAAAGCAAAATGTGTTCCGGCACTGTTTCGGGATCCCGGCGTGTTCCGTTTGGAAATTCTCTGCAGGCAAAGAGGCAGGGATATTTTCTGTAGAAGACACTGAGTGAATTTTACATGGTGCCATCCACACTCCTATATATAAATGGAAATAAAGATATCAGTGGTAATCAAATCCCATGCTGGAGAGAGGAACGGTGTCTCCACATGCCACAGTAATTCCAGAGTGTGTGCAGCCTTGCACATGTGATATGGCACGTTTTAAGCGAGGCATGCCATCCTTTAAATTCCACAGACTATAATTTTCCCCAGGAATGTATTTCGGGAACAGCATCATCCATGACCTCATTGTTAAGTTCACTTTACGGTAATGAGGGGAGAAATTAGCTCTGAACAGACTTGGGAAAATAACCTCCATCTTTGCAAAAAAATATTGAAAATGCTTCTAGTCAATTTTAATTTCAGTACCTCCAAATTCTCATTATTAATGGAACGTGGAACGTATACGTGTACGTGGAATCTCTTATTGGAAATCAGGATTGCAATTACATATTGTGAAATACGCTAATGCTGAAGTATGCAATCCAGAATGTTCTTAAAACAAGATAACAACGTGCAGTGCTTACGTTATGGTTGGTGTCTCCACAAAGACTTACTTGTATATTTAAGCGTATATCTTTATTCTATGTATTTTTCATGTATGTGAGACGATATTCACAAGACAATTTCAGGACAGAAGGGAGCTGAGGCTGGTCTTGTACGGTGCTTAGGAGGGTTTGATGGGAGTCTGCTTTAGCTTCGTATCCTTAATCTGTGTTACTATGAAGTGCCCTTTAGTGTAATACTGTGTAAGAATGTGTGTGCGTGAGCGTGTAGGTTTGTACTGTACAGGTCAGGCTACTCACTTCCTTGTCAACATCACAGCCTTCCAATCTGGCACTTTGCCGCACTAAACACATGGAGCGTTGACAACTGACACTAAGAGATCAAACATCGTTAATGATTCTGAAAGTTTCCAAGGGTAATATTTCTCTGAGTGTGAAGGAGCAGTTGACATGAAATCAGGCTGAAAGCCGCCAGTCTGGATGTAAGCCGCCGAGCAGTGCATTAAGGCATCTGCCACAGGCTTCACGGACGAGCTTTCTGCGCCGTCAGGAGAATTCAGCGACACATCTCGGCGGCTTTTCTCATTAAGCAGCTCTGGGTTGCGTCATCGCAAGAAAAATTAACGCTATGCGCAGCATTCCCCCAAATTGCTGTGGCCAGCTGCCTTATTAGGCTATGGGAGAAGGGAAGAGCGTAAAATGACTACACACTGGCACATCTGTACTGTGCTACTGTAAATAAATCAAACAAACAAAGCATCAACACCTGCACGGAGCAAAGAGCGTTCCAGCGAAGACAGAGGCAGCTGCTACCACCCAATCTGACATTTGTTCTGATCACACAAATTCACGGAGGATCTGCAAACCAGCATGTTATCAAACCAGCCTGGAGCAAATTAATTTCATTAATCAGCCACAGTGTCAGCGTTCATGGATTATCGTTCGTTATGATACGATAAAAATAAACGAAGGAAAAACACCACAGCTTTCTGAAGCCTTCTGACGATGCCATACACTGGTGACACTGGTTTATTCATTCTAGCATCATTGCTGCACGGTCTCCAGGCATGTCTCAGCAGAGATATAAAAGCTGGATGCCACTTGTGGGCCTGGCGGACTGATGCTGTTGTGAGTGAGGCCCTTATCCCACCATTGCTGTAGGGGGTGCCGTATACTGGCTGGCCCAGTGCTCAGACCCCAGGCTTTGCTCACACCTGCTTATGTCTGTGTATGTCTTAAAGGAGAGCATGATGGGATCTGTGAAATCCAGAGTACCTGTACCCAACACGTACAAATGGCACGGTTTCATCATTTCACGATTAATCGATGATCTGACTGTGCTTTGAGGAACCTTTTGTCCATTACCGTACGCAGGATCGCCAGCTGCAACATTTCCATTTCTAAGCTGTTCCATTTTAGATCAGGCAAACAAGCGTTTACCTGGAACCGTATGTGACGAGCCCGCAGGTCATTCGGATGACGCGTCCAGTCAGCGAGACTCTAGAACCTGGTCACCTGTGTTTAATAGACTCGCAGAACGACAAGGAGTTTGTTACGTCCTGTGTGCCCTTTGTCTCTCTCCGCGCTGACATTTGGGAATCAGATTCTATCCGTTCCTGGCTGACAGGCGGGTGTCTGTGACTGCTTGGTGAGGCGAGGAGATGAGTGACCTGTCTGCTGGACCAATAGGAGCCTGCAGGCAGCACTGCTAGGTGAAACACCCTGGCTTTGGTGTTTGTCATCCATTACAATGCTGCGTGACCATAGTCCTGCCTTATTCTCTAGGAGAACATACAGAATGTTTGCTACACTGACACATATGTCAGTGATATGAGGGCCTTAAATTTGAGCCTTTTCAAGTTGGCTTTATTGTCATAAAATCATCTGAAACAAAATTTACCCTGTCCAGAATGCATACGTTTTGGTCTTTTTTATATTAAACCCCAGATACCAAAAACCAGTTGATTTTAGAAGTCGTTTAGAGCCAGGAAGTGCCAGGCAGACAGGCAGAGCCAGGCAGGCAGACAGGCAGAGCTAGGCAGACAGGCAGAGCCAGGAAGGGCCAGACAGGCAGAGCCAGGTGCAGAAGTGAGTCATTAGTTAGTGTCATGCTAAAGGAGAAGCAACTCAGCACTTCAGACAGATGTGGGGAGTTCATTTAGGCTGGGGGGTGGCGGTTTATGATGGAGAATGAGCAAACTCCCCGGGGGTGGGGGGGTGGGGGTATTCCAAGTACCGGGGCTGATAAAAGCCAGACTCCTGACATTTGTAACTGGCAGACTGTAGAGAGTAATGATGTTCCACGAAATGGGAGATGGACTACATTAGAGGATGGCTTTAAATCGGTTTTATTTATGTGTATGCTTGTTTTACTTTGTACCTCTCAGACCCATAATGGCCCACGACATCAGAGGCAGCGTGGGCCCATTACCTGTCCCCTGTTACTTTTACCCTTCCCGACCCCTGTCTCCGTTACTCGTCCTCATCCCCATCACCCTTCCCTGTTACCATTACTCATCACCGTTACCCCTCCCCATTATGCGCTTACCTCCTGGCGTCCCCTATTGAGCTTGGATTACTCTGAGCTCCCCCGTTTCTGTCTGTTACTCATCACCATCCCCCATCCCCATTACTCACCCATGTTTCCATTACCCATCCCCCATCCCTGTCTCCGTTATGCGTACCTTTTTCCATTATCCGTCACTGTTTCTGTTATCCACCCCTCTCTCTGTTACCCGTCCCTGTTACCAGTCCCTTATCCCCGTTACCCATTTCTGTCAATGTGTTCCTGTTACCTGTCTCTGTTACCCTCCCATTACTTGTCCCTGTCTCCATTACCCATCCCCCATCTGTTACCCATCTCTGTCACCATTACGTGTCCCTGTTACCTGTCCCTGTCTCTGTTACCCGTCCCCCATCCCCATTACCCTTCCCTGTCTCCGCTACCTGTCCCCCCTCCCCATTACCCGTCCCTGTCTACCGTTACCTGTCCCCCATTCCCATTACCCGTCCCCCATCCCCATTACCCATCCCCCATCCCCCGTCCCTGTTACCTGTCCCTCATCCCCGTTACCCCTCCCTGTTACCTGCTGACCTCCTGGCGACCCACAGCAAGCTTGGATTCCTACAGCTGCCCTCTCAGTGCCCCCCCCCATGACTGACATTTTAAATAACAGCCAAGCTCGCCTTTATTTATTGACTTAAAAAAACAACAGCCGAGGGCTGGACATGGTGGTATTTCGGTAACGCAGTTATATTTGCATTTACACAGGAAACACATCGCTCTTCCCAAGTATGTGCTGACACGAGCCAGGAGAGGACAGGGGGTGCTGATGTTTTGGCTGATATTTGGCCCATGTATATATAACTATGTAGGCCACCAGGAGATTCCTTTCTGGAGTTGGTGCGGTGGAGGTTACACCAGTGTAGAAGGGGGAGAAGCAGAAATGGAGCTCCCCAAATGAAGGGGTGTCCCACACAGGGACAGGGAGCATATGGGGGCTTTTGCATGCCTGTCTGTCTGAAGCCACATAGCCACATCACCTCAGGGAAGCAGAGGACTTTGAAGGGGCCAGACTTTGCCAGCATTTTTTTGGAGCTCCTGAGGGGTTTTGGTGAAGGAGGGGGGGGGGGGCAGGGGTGTCAGGCATTCGACATGGGCCTGGCGAGTCGGGTTCCTCCGGACTGGCGGCAGCTAGCCATGACAGCAGTCCCGGCCCCCCACCTATGAGCCTAACTGCCTACGCGACAGATTCCACAGGGGAGAGGCAGAGGGAGAGATCAGTCAGGGCGACGCGTCACCCATTCAGAGCGGCAGCTCGGACACAATCTCTCTGGGCCTCACCTGAGTCCGCGTCCCATCTGATGGGGTAAATGACAGGGGTGTGAGACAGGCTCCCCCCGGCCCATCAGCACCAGGCTGGGGCAGTGCCAGGCTCCTCTAAACAGCAAGCAGTGCAGAAACACGTTCAGAAAGAAGACATTCATCAAGGATGCTGACTCAAAAGCATCCTCCCTATGTTTGAGGTCAAAAGGGCCACACTGGTCCCGCACAGACCGGCCCCGCACTCTCGACACTGGGGGGAGCTGGGGGGGGGTGACATGGCTGTGTTGGTGGTGTGCTTGGCCTGATTAAATTATGTGCGAAAATGGTGTCTGGTGTAGATGGCATACATGCTGAGACAAAGCACAGGGAGATGGAGACAGGCTCAGGGAGACAGAGACAGGCACAGGCTGATAGAGAGAGGCACAGGCTGATAGAGAGAGGCACAGGGACAGGCACAGGCTAATGGAGGCAGGCACAGGGAGACAGGCACAGGTTGATAGAGAGAGTCACAGGGTAATAGAGAGAGGCACAGGCTAATAGAGACAGACAGTAGGATACAGAGACAGGCACAGGCTGATAGAGAGAGGAACAGGCTAATAGAGACAGGCTCAGGGAGACGGAGACAGGCACAGGCTAATAGAGGCAGGCACTAGGATACAGAGACAGGCACAGGCTGATAGAGATAGGCACAGGCAAATCGAGACAGGCTCAGGGATACAGATTAGCCACAGTAAGCGGCAAACCTCCAGCCAATGCCATAACAGCATATCGGCATTCGCCAAGTCATTTCTCAAAAAGTGTCGCCAAAAGGGACAGGCGTGTCATAAAATATACATAAAATATACAATTTGCCATTTTATTACTCTGGAACAAGGCATTTACATACAATGAAGCCAGCTACATATCATCAGCCATTCAGTGGCCAACATATTTTACTATGTCTGCTCTGATTTGGAACATAGAAAGGAATCCTGCTCTGTTATCCAGCTCCAGAACACTGCAGAAATCCACACGTTTCCTAAATGCAAAGCGGACAGAGAGCTTAGCTCCTTAATCTCCACCAGTTAAAATTGTGGAGGCAAATTGCTGGACCAGTTTAAAAAAAATACATGATTAAATTCAAGTGTTAAATGGCAGTTGCCATACACCAATTGAACCTAAATGAGGAAATCCACTAATTGACTACCTGAGGTGAAAGCTGGCTGTATGGAGATGGCCAGGCAGAGTGAGGGTGTGTAACACACGCACAACTGGCTGTATGAAGATGGCCAGGCAGAGTGAGGGTGTGTAACACTCGCACAAGTGTGAGTTAATGAAAAAAGTAAAAAATGTATCAAAAAATTATTATCATAAGAATAGTTAATGTTTACATGCTAATTCCAAATAATAATCATGGTAAAGCCAAAAAGGTGGGGGGTGGAGGTCATGTCCCTCCAAATATCTGTGGGATTTGGGTGTGGGGGGGGTCATGCTGTGAGAAAGTGCTCGCTGCTGGTCTGCTGATCATCATTCGCATTTGGGGGAGGGGGGGTTATTCTTTTATTTTCCTTACTGCGGAAGTGAGAGTGAGGGAGGGCACTGATGACATGTGTCATGTGTCCCCATGGTGTGCTTATGAATCACCCTGAAAGATGTGCGTTGGGCCGTGTTGGGCTGTGCCAGGGCACAGCATGACGTGTTGGGGTGTGTCAAGGTGTGTCAGGGCGCGCCATGGCATGTGGAGGCGCAGCATGGCGTGTTGGGCCGTGTTGGGCTGTGACGAGGTGTGTCAGGGCGCGACGTGTCGGGGCATGTTGGCTCGCAGTGTGGGGTGTTGGGGAGTGTTGGGGTGACTTGGGGCGCAGCATGGCGTGTTGGGCGTTTTGTGGTGTGTTGAGGTGTGTCAGAACGTGACGTTTTGGGGCGTGTTGGTTCGCAGCGTGGCGTGTCGAGGTATGTTGGGGTGTGTCAGGGAGTGTTGGTGTGTGTCGGGAGTGTCAGGGTGTGGCATGGTGTGTCGGGGCGTGTTGCGACACGGCTTGTCGAGGAGTGTCAAGGCGTGTTGGGATGTGTACACGTGACCCTAACCCTAACCCGTGTTCAGGGGCCAGCCCTCATAGGTGTGAAAATGGAGTCACTTTATTCTGTGAAAGTTTAAAGGATAAAAACCTTATTTCTAAAAGATTCGCAGGCTGAGCCATTGCCACAGTAGCCAATCTACCGAATGGTAACATGGAGCAGTCTCCATCATACTGGTTGATGGAATGTTCATCGTCGGGTAAATGGAAGTTCTTGTTTGTTTCTTTCTAGGAAAAAAAATGGCAGCACACTGACCGTAAATACAGCTCATGCTTAAACACACGCGAGTCGCTGGACATCCGTCACATGCAGCTTGCCTGATGAGCAGAGGTGGAGGTTTATGGGTCTGGGCTCGGGCACTGTCAGCAGACGAGGACGAGCCCAGAATCGATATCGAGTCAAAGTTTCCGGAAGAATGAGACGAAGAGCCAACCTCCTGAGAGAGGCGAAAGAGCAGGACAACAACGATCGAGCTTAAACGTCTCGTGATTAGGAGTGAGGGTGGCTGTATTAGTAATACAATTCACAAATAATATTATCTGTGCTAACAGAAATCCTCAGCTTCTGACACAAGTCCCAAGGAGGTACTGTCATGTCGAAAGGCACAAGGACTCGTGGGAAATGGATATGATACGCCTGATTGGATACGTCCCAGCAGAGAACCACTGAGGTACAGTCATGGGAATAGGCTGCCCATAGCTGGCAGTGTGTTAGATACATTAGCCATAAACAGCAGTCACTTAATATGCAGGGTGCTACATCCACACTGAGAGCCAGGCATTACAAGCTGCTACTAATGATTTTCCTGCAGTGGTTAATATGTAGTGTGAAAACTCGGCTCTTCCGGACAAAGGCCAAGCTAACGTAACTGGAGCAGAGAGCAGGGAGACTACCGGTAACTGCCATCCTCAGCTGCCTTGTGAAGGTGCGCTAGAAACATACTAACCTGTCTGGTGGTGAGTGACCCAAGCCAGCCGTGCAGCGCTGAAGCCAGCCTCTCCGTGTCTCCAGCACACCGCGAGCTGGCTTTAAGCTGCTAATTACTGGTGAGCAGAGGACCTTGTCTGCCACATCACCCCTCCCAGGAGTACCCCACGCCTCCATGTTTCACAGTACTTCATTTTCCGGGTCGTCCACATACGGAGCTGAATAAAAGTGTTAAAAACATTGGGTACTTTTTTTGTGGAACCATGACACCTGACAGGCTACCTGTTGAGAAAATGGCTACATAGCACTTCCTGTCACCTGATAGTCATTTCCTTGAGTACAGTATTTCGGTACGAGCCGACAGTAATTAGCAAAGTGATGCAACCAGAACAGGAAATGGCATGCATCCCACGGGGCCCCTATTTCGCGGCCCAGGGCCCTGGCCCTCCTCGCTCACCTTCTCTAGGGCTGCCAAACAAATAACTGGAAAATCTCTTCAGAACCCAGAATGATGCTTTGGACTTTAGGGGCTCTGCTTCCCGTTCAGTGCACCCTCCCTCCAGCAGAGGTCAGTGTGCCAATGTCAGTGCCTCCATTACCGTGAGCAGCTCCTGACATGCTATTCAGGCACCTGACTCACACATTCAGACACCCTGTCTGAATGGTGTAAGAGGGCCAAACTGTCCCAGAGTGAGTGCCCTTTCGCCAGCGACCATGGGTAACCCTCCAGGCCAAAGCCCAGCCCTGAGAATGATGATTATTCAGGCGTTATCTTGATGAAGGTAAACTACCAGCAGAACAGCAATGTGACAAAAATAGCAAGACCGAAAGGCTCTCTCCCTCACTCTCTCTCTCTCAATCTCCCTCACTCTCTCTCCCCTTCTCTCTCTCCCTCACTCACTCTCTCTTCCTCCCATGCCCTGTCTCTCCTCTCTCCCTTCTCTCTCAGGGATGGCTGCTGAGAGCTGGTCTTGTTTTGGGGAGGTGTGAATCTCTCTCTCAGAGAGTGGGAATATTTCAGCTCTTGACGCTGCTGGCTCTGCGTGCCACAAGAGGTTCCGTCTCTCCCTCTTAACCCATTTATGACACAAACAGCTGAGGTCTGTCGTCCATCCAGTCCTACACCCATTAAAGGAGTTGCGGTGAACCTGTAGCACAAAACAGCAGGGAGGGAACTTCCAGACCATCACCCCTGGAGATCTTATATGAAAAGTGTTCCTGCTTCTTTAGGCGTAATACTGATAGCTGTGTAATGTATAATATCAGAGAGGTGTAATACTGATAGCTGTGTAATGTATAATATCAGAGAGGTGT
>JAODKN010033375.1:11468-21842 GCA_026774425.1 Petrocephalus zakoni
ATATCAGAGAGGTGTAATACTGATAGCTGTGTAATGTATAATATCAGAGAGGTGTAACACTGATAGCTGTGTAATGTTTAATATCAAAGAGGTGTACTCGCCACTATGTCTGAGGACAGCACTCCCCTTTGGGAGCTGCTTGCCAAGGCGCTGAATACTGGCGCCTAGGAGCGGTGCTGGTGTCCCACTTTGGGCACTTGTTAGCGGGGCTTTCCTAAAATAGCTCCTCCCCACAGCTCTGGGGGTCCCCAGCACAGATGCACCACATTGCACATGGAGCAATCCCACAATCACCCTGTTCGACAGGACTTCGCCATGTTATGGGCTTTTGATAATTCTGCAGTCAGCCTATCTACTGGCATATTGTAGAAGTTGGGATGAAGGTGGCAAAAAATATTGCCGTTTTATTCTATTTCATGATTGCAGTTGCACGCAACGAAAAGCGAACGGGAAGGATTCGGAAAGATGCCGGCAGTTTTGTTAGCTTCCGTGACTCCCTTGTTTCAACTAACATTTTGTTGCAAAATTAGTTACGTACAGTGCAGATAAGAGCGTAAAATTGGCTTAAGTGTTTTTACAACCTCGATTTCACAGACAGAAAGGTTCACACATCTGAACACGCACACAGATTGCATGTTCAAGTTCGAGTTCCATACATGGCTCAGTAACACACATGTGCAGAAGCACACACATTGCAGGTTCACATGTTCAAGTTCCACACATGGCTCAGTAACATGCTTGTGCAGAAGCGCACAAAGATTGCATGTTCACATGTTCGAGATCCACACATGGCTCAGTAACACACACGTGCAGAAGCGCACACAGATTGCATGTTCACATGTTCGAGTTCCATACATGGCTCAGTAACACACATTGCAGAAGCGCACACAGATTGCATGTTCACATGTTCGAGTTCCATACATGGCTCAGTAACACGCATGTGCAGAAGAGCACACAGATTGCATGTTCACATGTTCGAGTTCCATACATGGCTCAGTAACATGCATGTGCAGAAGCGCACACAGATTGCATGTTCACATGTTCGAGTTCCATACATGGCTCAGTAACACGCATGTGCAGAAGAGCACACAGATTGCATGTTCACATGTTCGAGTTCCATACATGGCTCAGTAACATGCATGTGCAGAAGCACACACAGATTGCATGCACTAAAGCAGTGCCGCAGCGGACAGACAGGCTTCATGCTCCATTGCACATCTGTCATCCCGCTGGCAGCTGTGAACAGGAACATCTACCAGCTTCCAAGCTCATTCATAACGGTCAATTGGGCCAGAACCCCCTCCCCCCATACGCACACACTCTGCACGCACGTACACACAAACACACACACACACACACTCAGAACTGCAGCTGGCTTTTTAATCTACATGTCTTGGCTGCGCAGCACCACAAGTGATCCTCCCCAAGGACGGAATTACATGCCATGGACAATCTGGAGTCTGGACAACAGTCCGGGGCAGAACTCAGCTCTGCTTTTTATTGCGAAACCAAATTAGCATATTGTTTACCATTCACTGAGGTTAGGAGGAAAAAAAATGACCCGCAGCCAATAAAATTTCAGCTCAGTCCCGGAGCAGCTCGGTCATTACGGGGCGCCTTTGAAGATGCAGGGATGAGAGAATCTTAATTGTCATACTGGAAGAGGCTGGGGAGGGAGACAGCTGGTGAATCCCAGTGCTTACCTCCTTACACCTCTGAATGCTCTCCCAATTCCCAGAGATGTTCAATTTTCAGCTTAGAAGGAAATGCACCAAAGCCATCTTTAAATATAATGCCTCAAATTGTGTATTTCACCAGGGCAATTTCTCCAGATTAAAAGAAAATGGGAGATGTTTTTGAAATCCTTATAAATTACTGAGCTGCAGTACCTGTAAAGAAAGAAATCAACAGAAGTGTCTAGCGGTGGTGGCAGGCGCGCGCGGAAGGTTGGGCTGCGTGAGCGGCTGGGAGCTTTCCGCGGTGCTGAAATGCAGCATCAGGCTGCTTAAGCGCCACATGTTAGTACTGCGCAATCAGTCACATGGCTTACTCTCAATAACCTTAGTCCTCATGGTACATGGCCAGGATAAATTTGGATTTTCAAACAATATTTAGAAAAAAAAAATTATGCGAAGATTCCCTTTCCAAATGTGTATGTCTATATATCTGAATATGTGTGTATATTCACACACACACGCACTGTGCTGTTTGAACAATAGTTTGGGCATAAAAAGAGGCACAGGCTTTGAAAGATCAGGTTTGCATCTATTTGTCCACAACAGGCTCAGCACTGATAGCTAATGCAGGGTCAGCCAGTACCTGGGGGACTAATGGTCTAATGCTCAGAGCACTCTATCGATCATGGGATTTAAACTGACCACCTTCTGATCATGGGCATGGAACCTTACCCCACTGAGCCACACACCACACCCCTTTGTCTGTACAAATACATGCCTTTTAAACGCAACTCCTCTTTCACGCATTCTTGCACCCAGCCTAAGAAGCCAAGGAGGCCGCTTGTAAGTCAGCGGCCGACGAGCAGCAGCTCGGATGATGATGTCTGCCTGTAGTGTTTCCTGATGTCTTCTGATTTGGCACAGGCGTGTTGGGACCGCTTACTCTTTCATTGTGTTTCGAGAAACTGGGATCTTACTTTTAGTTATGAGCTCAGTTATTATTTGTATTCCTGAACACATGCTTCTCAGTTATTTATTGTTCTGCAAAACTTAAGGTCTTTAGGAATCAAATCACATGGGCTTAAGGGAGGGTACCTAGGCATCGAATTAAATCACCAAACAGCCGTCAGTCATAACAGTCAGATTTATATAACCAGTACAATTTGCGTAAAATCATTTGGCTTCAAAAGGCAACTGCCTTCCAAGAAGTTATTTAGGGTTTTTGATGATTATTCAATTTGTCATATTAAAAATCAGCATGTGTTTGTGCTGAATGTGCTGGTATGTTTATAGCTTTAGCTGAAATGCTACATTACGAGGGCCATCTATGAGCACATTAATGACCTTGGGATACCTAGAGACTGCCTCAGTCTAGGGAGCAGAACCCGAGCCTCTGAATCCCAGCGACTCACCTGGAAGTCTGACTCCTTGGCCCTAATGGTCTGTCAGCCTTGCCCATTAGCGGCAGTAACAAAACAAGAAGCCAGTGACAAGTCCATTGTCGGTGCGTGGGGGGAAGAGCGGTGAGTTAATTTGTTGGGCAAACCCACGGCCCCTCCCTTGCGGACGGGCACAGGGGCGATCGCCAGGCTAGATAAATCGCTAGTGTTTCGACAGGTGAAAGACGCAGTCGGCCCCTTTCCTGTTTTCCAGGGCCCCGTGAGAAGCCGTCTCGCACAACCTCGCACGTCGGCCAGAATGTTAAGGTGACGGGCGGCCGGCAGCAGGGTAATAGCCCAGCGTGAGCACACGAAACTGAAAAGTTCCGGAGAGCTCGTGCCTGGGGCCCATGGTCGCCGTGGCTCTCTGGGGCTTTCCGCGACGTCTCTTTCGTGCGGCTCGGCATGGGGAGGTGCTCTGATGTCTTTCTTCCGGGGTATCCGACAGCTAGGAGAGGCCAGGGGGCGGGAGGCCCTTTGGGCCCCGCAGGCACGCCGTGGGTTTTATAAATGCTCCTTTTTGCTCCTGCTCCTTTATCTTCTTCAGCCGGATTAAAATACAGAGCCTGGTTTCGGCTGATTTTATTTTCCGGTGAAGTGCGTGACACAGCCACTCCGCATACTGATCCGGCTGAGAGCTACACATTCACTCACAGCCAGCGCTTTTCCGGCTGCTCTGCTCGCTGCTCATTAATTAAAACACCTTTGCACTTTTTTTATTAGTGCTTTAACACAAAGATATATACACTGGGGTCTGAAAAATATTTACAAATGGAGCCCCTGCTGGAAAATCAGCAGAGGTTATTATAACACTAACTGGAAAGTAACATAGTAAGCGGTTCATTGGACAAACACAGGGGCGTGTGATGGCCGGACCAATAGCACGACCTCAGGCCCCGCAGCCATTAGCTATTCGCCTGGGTTCCTGTTGAAGATTCCTGCACCCTGACTCCGGACTCCCACTCCAACGCTGAAATCTGAAGCGGATGACTTTCTCCCTTAAGAGCCCAGCTAGCTGAAGGCAGGGCAACCACGCAGGCAGCATTCTTACAAGTACCAGGGTCCAGGGGCACTGCAGCTCATTAAATTCTTAACGCCTTCCAACGTGTGGTGTTTCTGAGAAATGTGTACGTGCATGTGGGGGTGTGTGTATGACGAGGGGCAGCAGCACACTCCATTCTCAGCGCTGACCTGCCTCTATCGCCCTGGCAATGCCAGAAACTCTCCCCGGCGTCAGTCAGAGATGCACGGACCAAGGAGGCACTGCTGAGCTGCAGACAGGGAAGCTCCAGAAGCAGTCGGCTCAGGATCGAGGCTCCAGGCTGCGAAATACCACACAAATGCCGGCTCGAAGCTACACAAGAGATCATTAAATACTCTAAACACAGATTTTTAGGCGCTATGAGCAGCTTTGATGGCGGATGTCAACCAGCCCCTGAGACACCTGAGTTTTTTAAATCCATCCATCCTCTAACTGCTTACCCTGTTCAGAAGGGTCGGGGTGGAGCCTAAATCATGCAGTACAGAGAAGTGCACCCTGAATAGGATGCCAGTCCACCACAGGGAACACAGACACAGGCACACACTCATGTACTCTGGGCAATTAAGAGGTGCTAATTAGCACTAGTTGCCTGTCTTTGGAGGGTGGGAGTACCCAGAGGAAAGGGGTGAAATGCAAATGTAACCCCTAATCCTATTGAACAAAAACAGGGGTAGGGTACAGGGTCTTATCTCTTTATGTAGTTTCAGTCACTGGGGTTTTGGAAAGAAATGTAATGTGGACACGATGCCTTACTTCAAAACTTTTTTTCATTATGTAACGTGTATCTATCGGCCAGTCAGTTTAACATCCCAGTACAAAAACCAAGAACATAATTTTATAGTATTACAATCACTATTATTTCGTTCGATAAAATAAAAAAAAAGATTCTTCACTGGCTACCCAATTGCTAAACAATAAAGAATGAAAAATAATCTGGCCAGCTCCTCCTTACTGTCCCGTCTGAGAAGGAGGAGAAGACTGGCGGTGCTGGCTTACTGCGGCAGGAAGGGCGAGGCGAAATGGCGGCTTTCCTGGCAAGCGAGGCTGATTTTGGTAGCAAGAGAATAGTTTAGGCACCACTTATATATATATATATATATATATATAAAGATACGTACACACATTTCCCACTAAAGACAAAAAAAAATAAAAAATCAATTACCAGATATCATGTAGGTTACACAAACTCCACACGGAGGGACAGGAGGTGGGCTTGGAGCACCCGACTCGGGAGCAGCCAGGTGACAGCGATGCTCCCCAGCCGTGTCTCCTGGTGATTCATTAACATCAGAAGCAATGAAATTCCTTCCTGTGGCACCGTCTCACGGTCCGACATACGATCCCATTAAAATCCTGCCCATTATAAACAATATCGGCAACAACAGCTATGCAATAAAATTTAGTATTCTTCCTCCGTACACAGCCGGGAAAGGTTAAAACAAGGTCTCTGGGCAGACGTGATTTACTGCTGTGGGTGGTCAAAGGTTAAAACACGATAGCTGGGCAGACCCAGACCATGTGATAAACTGAGCCTTAGATGGAATCTTTGTGAGCCTGAAAAATTGATGAGTACTTCTGTTGCAGGGGCAGGAAGACAGCGAGGGAAGGATCCGAGAGGCACGGCCACAGTCACCCCCAAATCTGCCCTGGTGTTTGCTGTCTATGGGCAACATAGTCTTCCGTAAAGGAAAACTGTGCAGAGCAGTTTTCTTGGGGACCAACAGACAGGCCACAATTTTAGTCCCTATCTGGGAGGGAGCAAAAATGTGGACTTTCGGTGGGGCTCTGAGGACCGGGTTGGGAAACACTGGTATAGAGTATAATTATAGAAGAGACACACAACTGCTGTTAAGCTCTTGCTCAACAAAAGTCGTGTGACAGCGTGTTCTGCATAATTAAAGCCGCCATTGATTCCGGACTCTATTTACGTTGATGCAGCTCTGCTTCTCTCCGTAATCTGCCAGATTGTCATTATTAGTAACATTTGTTAGAAGCTGCTCAGAGTGGAATTTTTTTTCACAGCGTGAGTCAGGAGTCCTCAGGCTTGCTAAATATCCCTTGGGTAAAACAAATATTTTAAAGATCCCTTTAAAAATCCCTTTAAAACGAACAAGCTATAAAAACAAGCGAGGCTCTGTCACAGAATGTCTCTCCAGGCTCTCCATGGCCACAGTACGATCACTGTTATCGATGCTGCAAAGGCCAGTGGGGTGTTTTTCATCACTGGTACAGGCGGACCTTATAAATCTCATGTATGGGCAATTGTTAGTCATCTTATTCCAGCTTCAGCAGTGAAGCTAAAAACAGGACTCCCAGGCGTCAGGTAGATCGCCTGAGCAGTGGGCGTGGAAGTGAGCTCCTGGTCGCCAAACGCAAGTCGCTGTGAATTTTTTTACTGCCGGCAACGCAGTCAATGACAGAACAGAATGAGCAAAACAGCATAGTGCTCAGTCCAGTGCTCAGTAATCCCTCATTGACACCAGTGTTGGTGTTAAACAGACTTTTGCAAATCAGTAAACACGTAGCCCGGCAAAAGATACAGAAATCGATGGCCTAAATCATGTCAAACAAAACTAAGCGATTTGCTGACTGCGGAGAGAGGCTTCTCAGAATGGCCAATTGCTAGGGCACCTTCACAGATTTTCTTAGCTTGATTGTTAAGCTCAGTCTGGTTCTTCTGAGGCTGCAAGAAAATGTCAATGAATCGATGCGGAGATAGTGTGAAGTAGCAGAAGGGTGGTGGAGAGCTGGGAGCCCAGAGAGGAAGAGGCATGATTATTTTCAGCTTGCATGTCAATAGCAGGTATAAGGTTAGCATATATATGATTAGCACTTATAAGGTTAGCATATACAGTATATGATTAGCACTTATAAGGTTTGCATATATATGATTAGCACTTATAAGGTTTGCATATATATGATTAGCACTTATAAGGTTAGCATATATATGATTAGCACTTATAAGGTTTTCATATATATGATTAGCACTTATAAGGTTAGCATATATATGATTAGCACTTATAAGGTTTGCATGTACAGTTGGTTTTAAGTAATACAATAATCTCAAGTAGTAATAAATTGAAACACAAATTATTAGCTTGCATATGGTTAGCATGTATATGTTAGCTTGCATATGGTTAGCATGTATATGTTAGCTTGCATATGGTTAGCACGTATATGTTAGCTTGTATATGGTTAGCATGTATGTTAGCTTGTATATGGTTAGCATATATATGTTAGTTTGCATATGGTTAGCATGTATGTTAGCTTGCATATGGTTAACATGTCTATAATGTTAGCATGTGTATGGTTAGCATATATATGGTTAGCATGCCCTATGCAGGTTAGGAAGCCAGCTCTCCTCTTTGTTTCCTTCCCTCCATTTCCTACTGGATTTTTCCCACTTAGTTACTGTGTAACTGCTGCAGTTGCAAATGCTCTGCTTGGCACTTTGGGACACTAAGCAAACGGAGGTCCTGCAGGGAGCTACGTAACAATGAATTCAGCAGGGTTAGGTCAAACATCCAAGGGGAAAATGGAAACGGACAAGACACTCTCGTTCACATATGTGGACAAGCTGCTTTTCAGTCCCTGCGGGGGGGGCACTCTGGTCCTGAGAGGTGGCAACATGACATGTGTATGTGGCTATTTTCAGGGAAGGTGAACTTGCCCGTGGCGAATCTAATGGCCTTCCTGGATGCACAGCACACTGCTGCTCACTGTGCCACATGAGCTGAGAGGTGTCACGGGCCCTCAGACGCCAATTACCATCCTGAAATGTGACAATGAGGCAGTGTCACTCTTGCCAAGGGAGGAGATGCCGTGGCCCCCATCCTGCATGTCTGTGCGAGTGCTCCCCCCCAGCGACTGCCCAGTCTGTCCAGCAGCTGGAGTCTGTTTGGTAACACGCTACAAATTCAAGCCTCGAGGTGAACATCCAGAAGACCTGAGGGGCGTCGGCACACGGGGAGGTTTCAGCCTGTACTGCTTTTAAGGGAACGGCGTCCGGTGTGATGCTGCAGAGAATATACCCTGCAGAAGCTCTGTTTTACTGCTTTTGTATTTCTTATAGCAAGTTTGAACAACATATTGAACAAATATGTTGGTGTGGTGCAAAGAATGTTAAAAATATATTGTTGCCATGGGCAATTCTAGGATTTTTTTTTAGGCCATAATTTATACAGCCAGGCCAATAGTATGTTTTGAATCTGTGAATGACAGGGGGGAGTCACTTCGGGGACCAATCAGCTTTCAGCTGGTGCCAGTGTCCCTGTGGCCCCGGCTCTGTAGCTCCACCCCTGTAGCCCCGCCCCCATATACACCTGGTGTCTCGTTGTGGCTCACGTAATATTCTGCAGAAAAATTCTTACGTGTGTATTTTCCTTTTGGGAGATGAAGGAACAAAAAGATTAAACGAATTAGCCACTATTTGGCACCCAGACTACAGTCTCTTCCACTTCACCTTCTCCATTCATCATGATGCCACAAATAAAAGTACTTCCTTCACCTTCAGAACCGCAGTGTGACAGACATAATCTGCCTCCCGCTCTCATTAAGAAGCTACCTGTAGCAGACTGAGACAGGGCTCCGGCCTCTCCTCCCTGACTGAGACAGGGCTCCGGGCTTGCCCCCCTGACTGAGACAGGCCTCTCTGAAAGAGACAGGGCTCCGGCCTCGCCCCCCTGATTGAGACAGGCCTCTCTGAAAGAGACAGGGCTCTGGCCTCAGCCCCCTGACTGAGACAGGGCTCCGGCATTGCCCTCCCTGACTGAGACAGGGCTCTCTGACTGAGACAGGCCTCCCCGACTGAGACAGGGTTCCGGCATCACCCCCCTGACTGAGACAGGGCTCCGGCCTCTCCTCCCTGACTGAGACAGGGCTCCAGGCTTGCCCCCCTGACTGAGACAGGCCTCTCTGAAAGAGACAGGGCTCCGGCATCGCCCCCCCTGACTGAGACAGGCCTCCCCGACTGAGACAGGGTTCCGGGCTTGCCCCCCTGACTGAGACAGGCCTCTCTGAAAGAGACAGGGCTCCGGCCTCGCCCCCCTGATTGAGACAGGCCTCTCTGAAAGAGACAGGGCTCCGGCCTCAGCCCCCTGACTGAGACAGGGCTCCGGCATTGCCCCCCCTGACTGAGACAGGGCTCTCTGACTGAGACAGGGTTCCGGCATCACCCCCCTGACTGAGACAGGGCTCCGGCCTCGCCCCCCCGACTGAGACAGGGCTCCCTGACTGAGACAGGCCTCCGGCCTCGCCCCCCCAACTGAGACAGGGCTCCGGCCTCGCCCCCCGACTGAGACTGACCCTCGCCTCTCTGCCTTTCACGTTAACATCCCCTGTTAGCATTCAGTTCAGATTCTGCTCTGGGGCCCCTCCCCCCATTCCAATTGATATATTTAGTATCAGAGGGCAGGTTCTTCTTTTACCGTTTACCACTTTCCAGCGCCAGTAGAGGAGGGCCTGACAGCAGGCGCCTTTTGGGAGCGGTGTGTGCCAGAGCTCCTGGATCAGTCAGTAGCCCACCTCACGACAGACTCCACTCCTACTGACACTGACAGTCAGCCGCCCTGTCTCTGCTCGGCAATAGAGAACAACGATTGCTCTGAATTAAGGAAGAAGTAACAGAGAATTTAAAGAGGAAAAAGACAATTAATCATCAGACCATGTTCACGTTCTGCTTCTTCATGCATGCGCTTGATCACATGCTCCATGGGCCCTTTTAAAACAAGCGCTGCTGGATAATTGTTTGTTGTGCTAATTACGGGATATTTCTAGATACCGCTGCTCTCGGATAGCAGTGCTTGCTTGTTTGATGGCACGTGAGTGTGATTACACTATGAGTGCCACATTTACAGTTCCTGGAAAGAGTTTTTCTGCCTTTTCAGAAGCTGCTGGACGAGCTTTTTGACAGCGGGAAGTGGAGCGGGCACGCGGCGCACACACGCGGCTTGGGGTGATATTCCGTGGCACCAGCTCTTCCAGCTCATTCACAAACCTCGCCACGGGGTCCCACTTGGACCAAGTTGCTCAGGGATGGTGATCTTTGATTCTGAAGTCTCTTCTGTATCTCTGAAATCTGACCCCATGCCTGGGATCACTGACCAGCTGAAAGGTGCATTTTCTCCAGAATATTATCAGAATATTATCAAACAAGCTTCCTTGCAGTGTTTCCATGCACACTACTTTATCCATCCATCTGTCCGTCCTTACATCTGTC
>JAODKN010036180.1:8029-21320 GCA_026774425.1 Petrocephalus zakoni
ATATGATCTCAGTTGCTAAGCAGAATGCCACTACATAAGAAGTGTGTCTAAGATCCAGGAGAAACTGACTGA
The DNA here is from genome assembly GCA_026774425.1 of Petrocephalus zakoni. NCBI lineage: Eukaryota > Metazoa > Chordata > Actinopteri > Osteoglossiformes > Mormyridae > Petrocephalus > Petrocephalus zakoni. Next base: position 8,102 of record JAODKN010036180.1, read on the forward strand.
TTTATGGGAGAGCACAGGCATCCTTGCATGTAAACTGCATCTGGCCATTTGTGGTCCATATGAAAGTTTACTCCCTTCTCTCCAGTACACCTAGCCAAGCTATGGAACAGTTGAAGAGAAGGGCATCTCCACCATCCTCTGCTTCCTTCAGCTTCTCAAGCAGTAGGAGCCTTCAGCTAGATGGAACAAGCAATTTTGCCAGCTCCCCTGCCAAAAGATGTTCATCGTTTCCCTGACAGTTGCTCCAAAGCATCAGAGACATGGCCTTATAATGTACAGACTAGCTGAATTTCACAGGTTTGGCCTGTGTGACTGGCTCTCTGATGGGGCAACTTGTTCTCTGTACCCAGTTCTGTTCTTTTGAGAGGCCCTACATATTACATATATCCTGAGTACATATTTGTCAAATACAACTCCTACAGCTCACAGGGAAAGACAACTAATAATGCACTTGTTTTCACTGCATGCCACAATGAAATTACAGTTTCTAAACCCAGGCTGATTATGAGGATGATGTGCATATACAATTCAGTTCGAATAGTCGAACATAGTTTCCAGTTTGGTTAGGATCCCTAACTATGAAATGCTGCGTGTAAGGGTCCCTTGACTTGGTTAGCCCAGTTTGAGCGCCAGTTAAATCAGAGTATTTCTTCTGGTACCCAGAAATGCCCCGAGACACATGCAGACTGGCTGTGCCCAAGGAGCTAACCGCCATTGGCTAATGGCCATTTTGCTTAGGTCTGCATGGCCCCCTTTCAATGGACCTTTGCCCATTTTCCTGTAGCGAGCTTGGGTCAGGAATTTTAGTGTGAATCAGATCTGCAGTCTATAGCAAAATGCCCACCCTTATCACAGACCTGCCACTGCAGCATGCTTTCCGGTCTCCGGCTGCAGAGTCGGGCGGCTGCTCTTCCCAATCTTGCATCACCGTTGCACCTTCCGCTGCACAGCAGGGTGGGAACTAGGGAGCCGTGTCGGAAAGAAGTCTCGACTTCCCCTCTTTGGCACGGCGACCTTTTTCTCAAACGGCTGCTTCAGAGACGAGGCCATACAACTGGAAACATTATATCGATAATGTGCCTGTGTCATCATGACACCTCACCTTGCAGCTGGGGATGCAGAAGGTTCAATTCTGTTAGATTTGTGGTGCAGTTTATAACACCTGCCTAACCCATTGTCATTGTTTCTTCACTGGCGTACTCTGAATGAGAATCAGCTTCACAGTCAATGCAATGACATACTTAATCACACAGAATAATATGCATGTTCTGTTTCAGAACTGAATGCCTATTAGAAAGACAAAAACAACTACAGCCTTCTGAACTAAAGAGGATAAGCTGATCTCTGGTTTTGTTCTGCCCATTTCCAGCTGAGCACACGTCTAGGAATGATCCCGAGGCAGCCTATCACATCATATGACTGCTGTATTATAGCAGTCTCTGTGAAACCTATTTAAAATCATACCAGATTGCCCAAAGGAAATCACCATGTGACATGTTCTCAACAGACATGCTAGATGGAGGTATTCCAGACTAGTGTGAGAAAATTATTGGTTTCATAAATATGGAAGGGCATGGCACGAAAAGATGCAAGTATGTCATAGTGAATTTCTTCAATTTTCTTCACCTATCCACATAGCAGTCATAAGACACCTCCCACTAGCTCCAGAGTAGAGAAAGGGTTCATTTCTCCAAATCTACTCAAATGATATTTGCAAATTAAAATACAGAGCAGACCCTTAGAAACCCAGAGCTGGAAATACACCATGGGCTAGCTAGCCTCAGGCCAAACAGCTGCTGTCAAAACTGGTGTTGATGAAAGCCCCCAAATCCACAGGTGGCCAGCCCCAGTCTACAAATCTTCTTTCAGTAGTCATTGAAGATCTGTTTGATGGCCCTAGAAGCCTTGCTTTGGCCTACCAGTAACACACTTTGGGCTGCAGCCTCCAAGGTGGAAGACCTGTGTCTGAGTCTTTTCACATCCCACTCAGGAGTGGTATCACTTTTGATGGGACACCCAGTGATACTCATATATCCCTCCAATATTTCTTCAATGTCAAAGGCAAAGGTAGTGCAGGTAGATTGCACGATGTTTAGCCTATCATCTATTCTCCCTTTGGCATTTGCCACTTGACCGACGTAACGGGCGGCCAGTTTGCTGTCGGTTATAACTTTGTAACATTAGGTTACCATGAGAACTACTTAGATCGCTTCACTTGTGACGTATCTTGAAGATCACACGGGTCACCAAGCAGAAAATGCGAAAGCACTGCGAAAGCAAAACTCCAGCGAGCAAAGTGACCCATCTAGCCTTCTATTGTATAGAGCTGTAATAAGGGTTCATGCAGTGATGCAAGGTTCACCAACATTTTATATATATATATATATATATATAATTTATATATATATATATACACACACACACACACACAAATACACAAATCACAAATATATATATTTAATGTAGTTGTTGCTGTATGTAGCCCATTCTGACCTGGTCATGCATGCCAAAAAGTGCAGGGACCCCTGCTGTAGAGTTTTCTGTTTTACATATACTTGAGTTATGTAGCCATATATTCATCTTCAGTACATGCTAATCAATTCATGATTATGTTGATTATGAAGACCATTCTGGGAGGCATCACACATCTGTGATTTTTTAATTATACTTTTCATGAAGACTCGATTATAGGCGATTATAGTTTGGCATGTACTTAGCCTAAAAACAAAATTTGGTTAATTTAAATCACAAAAGGATGCAATGTGTGTATCTGGAAGTTAATCTGCTTTCAGAATTTAACCGAAAAAAAAGAAAAATAATGGGGCTGTCAAAATTAACGCGTTAACGCGGATTAATCCGTCATCATGATTAATCTGATTAAAATTTTTTACGCAATTAACCCATCTGCAGCGCAGAATGACTAAAAAAAAACAAGACGGGACAGTCGACCGACAAAGTATTATGCACATTGTGCAGGAAGGAATTTTCTTTTCACCAAAGCACTTCCAGCTTAAAATACCACATTAACGTGAAGCATGCATTAGTCGGGGATGCTGCTAGCACTTTGGCTAACGCGTCGTCCAGCTTGCAACAAACCACTCTCACGGAGCCTCAGTAAGTCTACCTTGGACAAATTGACTGACACAGTTGCCAAGTGGATTGCAACAAACTGCAGACCTATTAATATCGTTGAGGACACGGGCTTTACAAAGGTTTTGCAAGTTGCCTCTCAAGATGCATTGTACAAAATGAAGCACAATAATGTCAAAAATTCATGGGCTGTATGAAACTGAAAAGGAAAAAAAGTACGAGGATTTAGCTGTAGCCAAACATGTCGCCCTGACAGGTGACTACTGGACTTCTGTGAGTAACAGTAACTAGGTGTTACTGCACATCTAATTACTGCTGCATGGGAATTAAAGTCGTTTGCATTGAGATAATGAGGACAGAGGACCGTCACTTCGCAAAGGCATGTGCTGAACGTTTCTTAACAGTGGCATGGGAGTGGAAAATTGAAGGAAAAATCACAAATGTAGGGACTGACTGTATCGCAATCAAGCAGCAATTAAAGCAACCGCTAGAGCCGCAAACTTGTCATGCTGACGCCACACGAATGGGACAAACTGCAGAAACTGGAGTCTCTTCTGGAGCCCTGCAAATAAGCAATCTATATACAGTTTAGGCTGAAATAAAATGAATTGACTAAAGAAAATCCATTTCTTGTTTTAATAACCATTCTGTGTGTTTTCACTACAGGTATGTAACTGAGATTCTGGGTGAGGAAGCCTACATTTACTGCCCAGTGGTACTGCCTGCCCTCTGCCACCTGCATTGTGTGATGGGAACCTCTGATGATGACCATGTAGCTAGGTTTAAAACATGAAGACCTAACCTCAACAAAACTATATCAACAATGAATGGCTCAAGACTGCAACAGCTTTGGATCCTCGTTTCAAGGACTTTCAAGTGCCTCCCCAAGAGTGACAGAGAGGGGGTGTGGACCACACTTGGAAGACTGCTGCATGAACAATGCCCACCTCGACAGACTTGTGAAGATGAGCCTTTTACAGATGGGCTCAGATTCAGAATCAGATGAGGAGTTGCTCACGAGTAACAGGGCCACATTAATGTGGATAAATGTTTAGAGAGAGTTTTTTGTTAACATGAATGTTCAAGATGTTCAATAAATGTTATGTGCATATATATCCCCTTTTTTCTTGAGTCTGTTTGCTCATGCAAAATGAAATGCGATTAATATAGATTAAAAATGATCGTGATTAATCCACAGCAACCCTGTGCTTAATCTGATTCAAAATTTTTATTGTTTGACAGCACTAAAACATAGACATCACAACAAACTTTCAGTATTGAGTGTTCAGTTGACTTTCTGTTTAGATCTTACTGAGCCCAAGTCAGGTGTATTAGTATATCAATATTATTTCTGCAGAATTAATATTTCAAACCACAAAAACAATACAACACTGATCAGCCCAAACTAATTATACCACATCTACGCATTTCCCATACCACCTATAAAGCAAAGTGTCCACCCCTGAAAGCAAACCCATCATAGAGCTCACTCACCATGGGCAATATACATTATATAACCCATCATCTAAAATGATTTCTTGAAAGAGAGCATTATGAGAGCACACACAAGCTCCACACACACATACGTAGAGGGTACCAAAACCCTTCAGGTGTGAGGCCACCATGTTGCCCTATTTACAGTACACAATAAAGTACAAATTAGGTGTATTATATTACATTTTCGACCATGTGCAGCAAAATGAAAATCATCCAAGAAAACATGATTTGTATCATCAACATAAAATCGGTCATTCATTTTGGAAATGTTTTAACATACTTGATGAAGAATTTTTATAGTTCTATTCTGCAGGTTTCATCTGTGAACAATACATTTAACAGAAAACATAAGGTTATTAAAACATATATAGTTATTAAGGTGTCATTTTAAAAGAAAATTACTTCCAACAGGCGAAATCTGACGTCTGTACAATCGCGGCGTCAGTTACAGCTCCACCTTAAACAGGGCTCTCCAGAAACTCGGATGTGTTTTCAGAGAAATTTTGTTTTGTTTGCAGTCACATCAGTGGACAGGAAAGGTAAATCGGAGGCAAGTGATAAAACAGATACACATTTTTAAATAAAAGAAACACTTACCTCGTTTTGATATTTAACTGCGCTCATCCCCTTGCTATTGTTAATACTCCCAGACAGAATCCAAAAATGCCTAACACTTCATTAGCAAAAAGTAACCAAACAGACCTGTAAAACTAAGGTGTCTAACTCTGCAGGTATAACTGCAGGTAAAACTACAGTTTCAGACCGATTAGAGAAAAAGGTAGATAAAACAGACAAGCAAAAATGCGATAGTGTATTATCTGTCCTTTTTTCTTAATTAAGCTAGATCGTGATTGTACATTTATGATAACTCGTTACTTCTCCCAGCTAAACACCCTCCGCCCTTTTCGGCCCCGCTGTGACGTAACGTACAGTACCTGTCGCGTGACAGGGGTGCATAGTGAGGGAGGCTCGTCTTCCTCCTGCGCTGTTTGTTTGTTTGTTTGTATATTAAATCGAGCTTGCACATGGAAATACATGTGCTAAAACTCTCAATATTTTTTATATCAGTCTAAATCTTTACAACTAAAAGGGCAGATATTTAATTGAATGTGCCACCTTGATTTTATTACAGCTATAGCCAACAAACCATTCATACGAGTATCAGCCCGTTAACGTGTGCTTGTTTGCAGATGAGATATCAGAAACTATGAATGTCGGTTATTGCCCATATGCCTGAGGCTTCAGTGACAATAGCTATGGAATTTAGTAGCATGTCATATGGAATTGTTTTGAAGGTGATGTCAGTTTTATGAAAGGCGTTATTTAAATGGGTGGAAATGACGGGTGGATAGAATAAGCATGCCTTTCAGCGTGCCCCAAATCCCATGAGTGAAATGAATGCAGCCCAGAAGCGTCCATTTCCAGCTGAGTATGAGACAAATATTGGTTGTCACAAAGTTTCCTGCTTCAGTGTTTTTAGATATTTTTGTCAATGCTTCTATGGTGTACTGAAGTATAATTACTAGCATTTGGTAGGACAAGCAAGTTTCAAAGGATTTTAAAGACACACGTCACATCAAGTTTATTCAAAGAGTCAATATTTACAGTGTTGGCCCTTCATTTTCAAGACCTCTGCAATTCGCCCTAGCATGCTGTCAATCAACTTCTGGACCAAATCCTGACTGACGGTAACCCATTCTTGCAGTCCTTGGAGTTTGTCAGCATTTGTGGGTTTTTGTTTGTCCACCCACCTCTTGAGGACTGACCACAAGTTCTCAATTGCATTATGGTCTGGGGAGTTACCTGGCCATGGCCCCAAAATTTCAATGTTTTGTTCCCAAAGCCACTTAGTTATCAATTTTTCCCTATGGCATGGTGCGCCATCATGCTGGAAAAGGCATGGTTCTTCACCAAACCACTCTTGGATGGTTGGGAGAAGTTGCTCTCAGAGGATGGTTTGGTACCACTCTTTATTCAGGGTTGTGTGCAAAATTGTGAATGAGCCCACTACCTTGGATTAGAAGCAACCCCACACATGAATGGTCTCAAGATGCTTTACTGCTAGCATGACACAGGATTGATAGTAGCACTCATCTTTTCTTCTCTAGATAATAATTTTTTCAGGTGCCCCAAACAATCGGAAAGTGGCTTCATCAGAGACCCAGATACCCAATCCTCAGCAGTCCAATCCCTGTACTTTTTGCAGAATATCAGTCTATTCTTGATGGCTTCTTCACTGCCTTTCTTGACACCAGGCCATCCTCCAGAAGTCTTCACCTCACTGTGCATGCAGATGCACTTACACCTGCCTGTTGCTCTGCACTGGTGGTGCCCTGATCCGCCAGTCTGGACTTTATTGAGCAACAATTGAACCTCTCTCTTTGAAGTTCTTGGTGATCCGATAAATGGTTGATTTAGGTGCCATTCATCTGATCATTCTTGATAACATTCTGGAGTATATGCAAATAGCCATCATAAAAACGGAAACATATTTGTATAATTCTCAAAACTTGCCACTCCATCCCCAAGCGTAAGTGACTTTCATCAGTGTCATATTTAATACATGCCACATACTGTACATCTCCCATGAACCACAGAGCAGTAGTTGTTTCCCTCATCGTCGGCAAAGAGAAGGCACTGATCAAGCACGCTGCCTCCTGCACTGGATTGTTTAATCGAGCTCCTCTGCTTCTGAACTTATATTCCTGGCAAAACCGGTATGGAGCTTCCCGATCTTCTCCCTGCATTGATCAGGCTCACTGGTACTTACGTACCGCATCAACTTAAAGATTACATGGCTATCATCATTTAAAGAAAAATAAAAATAAACCCAGGGGAAATCCCATTTAGGACTGCTCTCACTCCCAACTTTAGAGCTCCACACACTTGCTAGTTATCCTAGTTCTGCCTGTCACTTTATCCATGCTAATGACTAATGGCACCTAACCAGTCTGTGGCGGGGCCAGCTGACCTCTCAATCAGCCTGTTTTAATAATCCTTGTATCTCCACGCTATCCCCCGTATACCATCCCCTGACTTGTTCAACCATTGGTTAAAATGGAAAAGTACTCCAGGCTTAATACCGTAGCTCAATTACACTGAGGAAACCACTTATTATAGCAGGGATTAGCTTTTTGCTGAACGAGTAATTCAAGAAACAAACATCTGAGCAGTATATTACATAACAGTATGGTTTGAACATTCTTCACCATATTCATGATAAAAAATGTGACAATGTGTCGTAACATCATTTTTTAACACTCTTGAGTTTGTTCATCACAGTACATATGTTTTAATTTGTAAATTAGCTAATAACAAGCATAAGGCAGCCATTTCTTTCTTTCACTGACACTTTGTCCAAAATATCATACAAGTGAGACAGATAGTGGACTTTTATTTTTAGAATAGTAGCTCTTAGATACTGGGGTTAGTTTGTTCATTCGTTATAGACAGGATGAGACAATAAACACATAAGCACAGTATGAAAGGACATAAATATATAAATAATGTACTGCATAGAATTCCATTTCCAAAATATTTGTGATGCTGTGTAAAATGTTACGATCCCAACCTCCTGGCTTCAGGAATGTTGACATCAGTTTCTTGATGAAAAACCTAATCTTGAGTATACAAAAAACATTTACTGCAATTCCAAAGCCTTACTTTGTAAGAAAACACAGAATCAAACAAACTGCCCTCAAAAGTATTTAGTTCCCTTGAAAACCCGAGGCAGAAGACCAAAGTACCACTGGAGTAGCTCAAAAATTGTAAAGTGAATATTGTAGAATGTCGCAGTAAAAGACCTGATCAAAGTCCTACTAACAATCTGAGGCACTATAGTCCCAGATCACCATCCACTCAGCCTAGATGATGAATATAAATTCTACCAAGTGGAATGGGGAAAAACACTGCAGAACAATGTGCAAAGCTGGAACTGTCTGATTTCAAAAGACTTAAGGCTGCCACAGCAGTAAAGAGCTACTCTAGCAAGTATTAATGCACAGGGGCTCAAAATGTATGCACACAGAATATTTTGGTTCTTAATTTGGCAGACTTTTCTGAGTATCTTGATGATGTGGTGGTCTATTCCAGTTCTTGGTCAGATCATATAGCAACTCTCCAGCAGGTATTCCAACAGTTTGATGTGGCCTGTTTAACACTTAACCTGGCAAAGTATGACTTTGCCAAGGCTACTGTGACCTACTTGGAGAAAGAGGTAGGTCAAGGAAAAGTTCATACCCTAGTCGGTAAAATTTGTGTGATTACAGGTTATCCAGAGCCTCATACAAAACAGTTTCATAGGATGGCTGGGTACTATCGCCCATTTGGAAGAAATTTTGCCTTTGTTGTGTTGCCCTTGACTGACTTGGCCATTATTAGCCATTATAACTACACTACAGCATAAGTGTTTACAATAATGCTTAGGAAAATATGTGCAACTGTGAAAATGGTGATGGGTTGATGCGAACATGCAACATTAAGTGTTATGTACATGATCATGAAGGACTCAAGGAGGACCTTCTTGCCATTGGAAGAGAAGGTAAAACTGGGTCTCTATCATTGGGTCCTCAAACATTGCACGCAATGTGACATCTAGCTTGTTTCTCATCTGTGAAAAATGGAAATAGGCACATCAAAAAACTCAACAGGAAGGAATGTATTTTGCAACATTAATATGCTCATATGATTTTCATATTAAAATGTAATATTCTCAGCAGGAGCCATACTAAATAGATTCCTTCCAACTGTTTCACATTTGTCAATAACAAAATAATATATTATTAATATATATATATATATTATAATATATACAATAATATATACATTGTACCATTTAATTCAAGCCAAAACCAACTAAACCAAAACTTGCTTCCAATAAAGTTGCTTCCAAAATAACGCCAATGTAGCCCTGAACCAACAGTCCACATCAACTGCCAGGTCCTCAACATTGAAGACTGTGATCTGGGGAGATTTTTTTTTTTTTTTTTTAAGAATGAATGCTAATGCAAAAGAGATAAAAGTTCCTGTAGAACATCAAATAGAAAATGTTCTGTCATGCAAATGTATTGTCACGCCATGCTCATCCGATCCTCCTGTGTGTCATGGCCCCTCATTGACCTCGTGTGAACTTAGTGCTGTGTATTTCGGTCTGGAGAGCTTGCCGATCGGCTATCGGACCTCCCCGAGGTGCCTCCAGCCCCACCACGTGAAGCAGGGAGAAGGTGGGAGAGCTGGAGACGAGTGAAGACCCCGGAAGTCTTCCTAGGGGCCGTCTCCCTCTCCGCTGTTGACCCTGCTGCGGTTCGGGAGGAGCCCCTCCCGATCCTGAACCCGGCGGTGTTCTCTTTTAACACCGCCCTCGCTGCTCAGCATGCCGCGCAGCAGGCGCACATGCGTTTCCTCGACGACGCCACCAAGTCACCCCAGCTGGCAGCTTACCACTTCCAGGGAACAAGCCTGGCCCTTAAAGGGGCCAGGTCTGTTAGGGACGCCATCCCACGAGTCCCTAAAATCTCCAGGAAGGCGGCTCCTGCTCCCATGCTCCCTGCTCCAGTTCCCGTGGCTCCTGCTCTAGTTCCCGTGCCTCCTGCTCTAGTTCCGGTTCCCCAGGCTCCCGACTGATTATTTCGCCCTACAGGGACTAACTTTCCAATTAATGGACGATCCGGCATTGCAAGCCGCTCCCGGTGCTGCTCAGTCCCTGGCCCACCTAGAGCAGGCTTTGGCAGCCGTCACCCCAGCTTCCTCCCCAGAGGTGCTGATGCCTATACAGACATCGCTGAGAGAGCACCTTAGCCTGCTGGGTGACCGCCCTCCGGAGTTGCCTGCTACTCCCCCGTCCGGTCCAGGAGATGGAGCCACCACGCCCCTGTCCAGTCCCTGAGGTCCCCGTCCCAGGTCCAGTCCACGTCCCGGCTCCGGTCCACGTCTAGAAGGTTCCAGAGGTCACTGCCCCTGAGGTTCCTGTCCCTGAAGTTCTGGTTCCAGCTCCAGAGGTTCCAGTCCCAGATCCCGACCCCATTCCTTCTTCCTTGGAGGAGGGGGAGCTTGATTGGGACCCCTCAGGGCTTGCCCTGATGGGCCCCGTAGACTCCATCGGGGACGTGACTCCTCCATCTTGCCTGGAGCGGGGCAAATCCCGGCGGTGGCCCCACCTCTCCATTTCCCGGAAGGGACAGGGACACTTGCGTCGGGCCGGTTATTGCCTGCCCTGCCCCCTGGCTCACCCTGGACCCCCTGCTCGGCTGTCGCCTGTGGGTCCCTCTCCAGTACCTCGTCCGTCGCCGTCAGCCCTGCCTCCGGCGTCTCGTCCGTCGCCTGCAGGTACCCCTGCTCCTTCGCTAGCTGTGGCTCCGCCGTCGCCTGCCATGGCTTTACCTTCCTCCTCACCTTCGCCGGTGTCCCCTTCACCTTCCTCCTCGCCTTCGCCGGTGTCCACCTTCACCTTCCTCCTCGCCTCCTCCTCCTCGTGTGCTGTTCTTTGTGTGATCCCATTCAATGCTTGTTTGCCTTACCTGTTGGAGTCCTGATCCTACTTCACCACTCCACACCCGGCACGCGTGTCATGACATGTATATTACATTCATGTGGTTTCCTGTAGGATATATATTTTGCCCATTCATTTGAGCTTGAAGTACATGACTTTTGTAATACTTGATTACTTAATTAGCCCCAGCCATAGTCAATTTACCTCAGTGTACATATTACGTCCCCATGGGTACGACACATAAACAACACTGGGTCCCTAAAAGAAAATCAACACACTACTATAAGTCACCACAAGTGTTGTATAGTTTATTGTGCTTTACCCACTAACTACAAACATAACCTACACATGTATATAAGACAAAATAGTCATGCCCGGGGCAAGTTAGGGCAAAATAACGAACAAAATCCCAAACTGTCTCCACCCAACACACACTACACTTACCTACCAAAAAGAAAGGGTCGTTGTATGTATTTTATTTTATTTATCTCCCTAACTACACAAAAACAGAAACAAAAGATGTAAAAATGAAACAGTGCTCACCCCCTTCCAGCAGTGATGGACAAGATTGCAAACAATATCAACAAAAATGCACACCGTATTACCAAATGAATCAAACACAAACATTGAGGAAAGACCAAAGCACAATAACCCCACAGCACAACAGCACAGCAAAGCACAGCAGAGAAACACAAGCACAATCATCACTCTTCTCAGTCTTCTCAATCGGACCTTTATAATCTCTCAGGACGTCCTTCCAGATGTCATACTGCCCCCTGTAGGACAGGAGGGGAACAGAGAGAAAGAGAGAAAGAAAAGACTACAATCAACCCTATAACACCTTCCTACCAAAGAAAACTAAAGTGCTCGCAGGTTAGTGTCCACATACCCGTGTTAAGGCATCAGCAACAAGATTCTCAGTCCCCTTTTTGTGCACAATTGCTAGGTCAAAGGGTTGAAGAAACAGGGCTCAACGAATCAAACGTCGGTTTGTATTACTCATTCTGTGGATGAAAACTAAAGGGCTATGGTCAGTGTGTACTGTCCAGCATGGGAGCTCAAGTACACATCAAAATGCTTAAGGGCCAGAACCACTGCTTTTGCCTCCTTCTCAACGATACTGTAATTCAGTTTGTGTTTGTTGAATTTCTTGGAATAAAAACTAATTGGATGGTCCACACCCAACTCATTTTCCTGCCTTAACACAGCACCTGTGTGAGAGGCATCAATGTCCAATTAAAAAGGATGGGTAAAATCGGGAGCCGCCAACACAGGTTCACTGCCTCAATCAAAGTTCATACCACTCAAACACAGCAACTCAGTCAAGGGCAACACAACAGAGGCAAAATTTGTTCCAAATGGGCGATTTGCAGGTCGTTCAATAAAGCCGTTCTTTATTAAAAAAAAATCCCTCGATCGTCACTGATTCGAGAGTGCCAGAATGCGCGGGCACGCGGTGTACCAAGAACGTCTTTGTAAGACATTCTAAGAAGTAAGTAGATTTTTATGAATTGTGTTCGCTGCTCCGTAAAACTTTTTCTCAAACACTTATTCAATGGAGGTTTTAAATTAGCAGGCAGACGACTTCATTACGGGGCCCGAGAATTTCCATAAAATCTTATATTGTGCACTAAGACCAAAAGTAGCATTTTGGGGACTTCACGAGCTCCGAAGACGTCATATTCGAGGACTAGAACTTAAATATCATTATACACAAGGAACACCCGCTGTCCACGACTGGCTGATGACGCCACTGGGTTGGTCAGCACTATATACTGTACGTCAAGCAGTTACCCGGCATGCTTTGCACCGCACTGCGCGTACCTTTAAATAGTGTAAATTAATATGTGTATTCCTGTGTTCATGTTCATTGTAAATATCGTTACTCTGTAATGCGTGTGTTCTGTTACCCTGTAGCCGTGTCCTGTAAATTTCCTTTATTAAAGTGATTCGACCCCTCGCCTGTACGTTTTTCGCCCTCTATTTGGGTCTGCTACATCAAAAACATTTTGTAGCGTCAAGGTTGTGGAATTTACATTATCTACTCTTTCCCTCCTAAATAATACATTTCCCAGATAGCAAAATGACTCCGCACCGGAGGTATCAGAGGCTCCGGAACAGATCCGCAAAACGGGTCCGGATCGG
>JAODKN010036226.1:0-21311 GCA_026774425.1 Petrocephalus zakoni
CACCCCCCCCCCCCCCCCCCCCCCCCCCCCCCCCCCCCGCCCCGGCCCCCCCCCCCGCCCCCCCCCCCCCCCCCCCCCCACGTACCGCTAGTATTGCATTTTTTATTGTTAAGATCAAAATTAAGAATTCAAATAAAAATTTAAATTATCAGCTAATTCAGCTATCACAATTATTATAATACTGTTACATACTACTATCCATCTATTTCATTCAAATGTTATGGCTGATGTGTAATCCTCCAGATTCACCTCTCCAAAGATCTGCCAGTCAGTTCAAGCAAAGCAATCCTGAAGCACAGAGGCCATCAATAGGCCACAGAGAAACTTTTGGGTTGGTTTTACTGTCTTCACTACAGGGCTGTAGGAAGGGGCAAGCAAGATGCCAATATGATCATGAAGTCCGAGGTGGGAGCAGGGTACTACTCTGTGATCTTTGCGTCTATTTATATACACACGGTCATGAGTATTATCTCCCCGGAGCCCAATGGTGTCTGTCAGGTTAACATGGTTAAAGTCACTGACAATCACAAAAAAATGCCTCTGGGCGTTTATTTTGAAAATCTCAGATGTTATCATGTAGCTCAATGATAGCACCTCACTATCTTTAGCGCTCAGGGGGATGTAAGAAACTGCTATGTACACCGTAGCAAATTCAGCTGTACCTCAAGCCTGACTTGTCTCCCAGTCCCTGCCATATGCACGTCAAGACAAAGTTCCTGTGGATGTAATAGCCAGGTGTCCCAATACTTTTGTCCATGCAGTTCAGGTTCATCCCATTTCTATTCATCATTTCTGAAATATATCTATACCTTTGCTGGAGTCCACTTATGGTTAATTTAATTGTTTGCACATGATTTAGAAACATGAGCACATGAGGCAAAATCCAAACCATGAGGTCAATGAAATTCCCAGCAGAGCTCAGAGACAAGATTGTGTTGAGGCACAAATCTAGGGAAGGCCACAAAAAATTGCTGCCACATTGAAGGTTCCCAAGAGTACAGCCTCCATACTTCTGTGGAAGCACTTTGGAACAACGAAACCCCCTCCTAGACCTGGCTAGCCCTGCCAAACTGAACAAAAAAAGTACCTAAAGTATGTATTACCTGAAATATTCAGCTTCAATTCAAAGTGTCATGTCTGAAGGAATCAGGCACCACCCTTCACCTGCACAATACCATCCCGAAAGGTAAAGTATGCTGGTGGCACCATCAGCCTGTGGGTGTTTTTCACTGGCAGGGACTGGGAGACAAGTCAGGCTTGAGGTACAGCTTAACAGAACAAAGGACAGAGATATCCTTAATGAATGCTCCAGAGCACTCTGGACCCCAGACTAGTCTAAAGGTTAATTTTCCAACAGGGCAGTGGTCCTAACCTCAAAACATAGATAATGCAGTGACTTATTGCAACTCTGTGAATATCGTAGAGTGGCCAAGCCAGAGCCTGGACTTGAACCTAATCGAATGTTTATGGAGAAAGTTCACTGACAGTTCCCATTCAAAATGATAGACCTTGTGACAATTTGCAGAGAAGAATGGCAGAAAATCCTCAAATTCCAGGTCTGCAAAGCTTGTCAAGTCATGCCTAAAAAGACTCAAAGCTGAAAAAGCACTGAAATAGGTCCTTCGACTAAATATTGAGTAAAGAGTCTGAATACTTTGAATACTATGTAAATGTGAGGTCTCATTTTTATGTTTATTAAGTTTGCAAAAAAATTTAAATAGTATTACAATATTACGACAGACACCTGTTTTTAGAGTATTGTGTATGGACTGACATGGAAACGATTGATTTAAATGACAGCACAAGGCTGCAGAATTTCATGACAAAATTTGTCATGAAGATGTTGGAATACTTTCCGGATGCACTGTATATTTTTGGACACAGACAAAACCCAAGCATCTTTATAGTAGGGATTCCCAACTTTTTGATGTTCACGGACCATTGTGAATGTGAGGGGTCATAAAAATGAAAGAGTATAGTTTATTTTTGGACATTAAACAACCCCTCCAGGAAACCCCCAGCAGGGGGTTGGGAACCTTTACTTTATATTTACATGTGAGCTATAGCGACAGTGACAGGGCTACCGCTGCTTTAAAAGCAAATGGTAATTTTAATGCTTTTAACACTTTTCAGGGGACATTAATAACATTAATTTACAATTAATACTGTAAATTGAAGATTAGTATATATTAATTACAGCAGCAGTCCCTGTCATGCTTGTGTAGGTGGATACTGTACAGTCATTTTATTTAAACGTTGTGAAGACTGTCGAGTCACTTTGGCCCATCCTGCGTTATGCCCTGCCTTGCGCCTTTAGTTTCTGTTATAGGCTCAGGACCTTTATGACCCTGAAAACTGATGGACAGACTAGTGCAAACGTATTGATCACTGATCAGATTCAAAACTGAGGAATTATTTGAAGAAAGCAATTAATGCTGCCGTATTCCAAATACAATCTTTACATCTTAATGAAATGTGGGGCTAGTGTTGACAAAGGTTAGGTGAAGATACCATGAGGCACATGAGATGAATGCACAGAAAACAAAACAAAAAAAACAAAACAAATGATATAAAATATTCTTTGAAGTAGGTTGAAAGGAATTTCGCTTTTCTAATGTATCCCTTTATCAAATTTATCACTAAAACATTGAGTGCTATTGTGTTTGTCAGGAATGTAATAAATCTAATTCTGACTCAAAATGGAAATCAGAACAAGACTAGTCATGCGTCCTCATTCAGAAGATCAGGCTTCATTGGAATCTCCCTAATAACAGCTTAACACTTTTAATAGCTGTGGAGCCAATACATTTGATGATTTATACCAGAGTACAACTTTAGCCAGGGCAAATCCTATGCCAGAAGCGGAAGACCGTCTTTGATAAAATCTGTCATACACAATGACACCAGCTTTTAAAAAAGAGGTTATTGCTGTATTCTGACATCAAGATGCAAGTTTGGTGAGGAGGGCAATACAACTGTGCTGCGTGGGTGAGCCAGGTGATATAAGGATTTGTATCCTATTTTCTTTCTTCGCCTTGGTCTTTGTTGTTTCCTCTCCTGCCAGTAAACGTGCCCTGACCCCGAAACTTGATCTCTGCCACCATTGCACCAGGGTACTAGAGCCCTTTTATGACAAAATTTTCAGTCTGATATTTGTTTTTTCTTACTTTCCTTGTTTTCGCGTTCTTTTGTTACCTATCTCCAAATATAATCCCAGTTACTTCCACCCATGTCCGTGTTACATATCCTCAGAACAATAGTCACAAGGTGATTTTTTTAGTTAGTCAAACAATCATTGGTGAAGTGTCCCATAACATAAATTTCACTCAAACACTTAGTTAGAATCATATTTGATAAAATATATATAAATTACGCATCATTTTATGTACTGTAGTCTCCCTGTATCCACAGCTGATATTTTCCAAGATCTGCAATGGATAGCTGATGCTGTGGATAAGAGCAAACCATCCGAAGCCCCCATATATAACATGATTTTTTTTGTACAGACATATGGTAAACTATGCACCATAGGACATTACCAACATTAAATACAATAAAAATAAAGTACATTGTACATTATTATACAGAACTATACTCTCTTTGTCTCTCTATCTCAGATGTAAGAGATGACGGCCCAATAAATATCATGGTTTTCATACCCCTTGTAACAATGCATGATGTAGGCCTAATAACGCCATATTATGTAATACAGCCACATTATGTTATAACAAGAAGAAGTCAGAAGTCAGCAGGCAGTCTCCTAGTAGGAGGTCAGGGTCTAACGCACTGCTCACTTAACAGCTGTTGTGATCTTTTTTGTTCCTATAACCAGCAGCAGTCAGTCAGGACTCGCCATTGAAATTTTAGCAGAACTACACAATTGAAGAAGGGCACTTTACACCGTGAGTATAGTGTAAGTTAAACATTTTTTTGATGTTTAATTTTTATATTTATATGAAAATTTATCATGGATCCGGCGACGGCGGGGCATAGTGCAGGCAGAATTCAGGGGGGAATAAGGTGACGATCCACTTGTGGCTCCGGAACAAAAACTGGGTTTACTGGGAGAAACACTAAAACTGGGGAAAACAGAAACAATACAACTACTCCAGAAACAATACAATGACCGACTAAAGAACAGGACACAGGCAGGAACTAAAATACACAGAACACAACGACTAACAGGAGGCAGGTGTGGCTAACAGGACTACAGGTAACAAGGAGCAGGTGAGGATCATCAAAGTAAATCACTAGGGGAACACTACAGATACTGAAACTAAAACGCTAACTGAAACCAAAGGAACACACTAGAATAAAACAGAACCAAATATTTTACACAAGACCGGTGAACGGGAAACAAGGGCAAACCTATAAAACACAAAACAATAAATACAAAGTAACAGGTAAGACTGGCCTAAGGCCAGCCTTGAACCCATGCTGCAGGGACTCTGAGCCACATGCTCAGCCCACTGAGCTATGCAGCAGTCTAGGGCACAAGGGTAAAACACTAGGGGCAAGGAACACATCAGACAGGGTAGGATGGGCACCGACCCTGACAAAAATTACATTTATGTGAAAATTTTAATGCAAATGTATAACACGATTATAAAGGCTAAGATGGATTATCTGGCACCAAGGCTTGGTTTTTGTTTCATAATATTGTAATTAGCATTCACAGTCACTTTGGCTGAGCACTGCTCAGCCTATTTAAGAATCACCATTAAGACCAATTACCTTATTGCCTGTTTTCTGAGGATTGTTCCCACTTTTGAGGATTGTTCCCACTTACCTCCTGTAAGCTGGGTGGTATATGGATGCGACAGAGCCACAGGCTACAGGAATATGAAACACCATATCAGACAAAAAGGGGATGCATTTGATTTAATGCAAAGTAGGAAATACAAGGAAATAGCAAGCCAACCCGCGGAGAACAACTTGTCTCTGCTGCTCAGGACACACAAGGGAGTCTCATTTCTTACATTTTCTGGTGACACAATATGAACAACAAAGCAGAAAACAAAAAAGAGCACAGGAGAAAAATAAAACCCAGTGGATAAAAATGCATCATTCCCCCCAAGGGCACTGTTCCTTTTCGGGGTCATTCAACCCCAACAAACCGTCGGTGGCAAAGATGTCTGCAAAAAGAGACACAGGAGACCTTACTTTAGTTCATTGACATCATCCTTTTTTATACTGTGAAATACGGATGAGGTCTTCACTGTACCTCTGTAAGACAGCCTTGATGTCCATGGAATCACATCCACAATCAATCCATGCAAAAGCTGTTTTGTGTTTAGATTCACTGTTGTCCTGCATGTGCTACATTGTTCAAAGCCCCAAAAGTATCTCTTGAAATATTTAAGTGAGGGTATGTGTGGGGGGGGGTGGGGGTAGGGGTAGATAATTTAGGTCACAATGACAAATAAATTCCCTGTGTATCCTCATCACTTTTAATTCTCAGCCCTTATTTTATTTTTATCGATGGGTTAAGAATCAAGTCTGAATTATGTAACAGCTGGTGGAGCCGTGACTGCTGATTATCTACTAACCTCTAGCTTGATTCAAAGTGAGGATAGAAATACTGGTAGCAGTACAAGTAGATTCTGATGGTGAAGCATTATAGATCAAATACTTCTCCTCATTCCATGAATTACCTATTTATTGCAATACAATATTTATCACCAAATACTGAATATTACGGTTTACAAACCCCACTTTGGTTTCCACATGTCGCTATTATTGAGGATGGGGCTGTCTCACTGGGAAGCCTGTTTGCAGAGACCAGCATCACACCTTTTTTGCAAAGCTAAGGATTGTACTCTGCAAATCATTCGGTGCACCAACCTCATATTTTCAAATAAGAAACCAAAAATATATATATTTTCCCTAATCATACTGGTTTGCATTGCAAATAATAAAATAGATGGACGGATGGAGGGACGGACAGACAGATACTGAAAATTTTTAGAGATGGGATGACCAAAGTTGTTTAGCAATATCATTATTTTATTTGACTTAAATATATAAGATTCTTATATATCTTATTCAGGGTTTCCTCTCATTAGACATACTATACTACCCCCAAAGAATGTGGACACCAGCTTGTCCAACATCTCCTTCCAAAGGTAAGGGAATTAATATGAAAGTGATCTGCCCTTTGCTGCTATAAAAGCCTCAACTCTTCTGGGAAAGCTTTTCATTAGATTTTGGGCCATTGCTGCCATTCAGTTCAAGTTTGCCGGGTTCGGCCTAACTTCGCTGTAAAGTTCGGGTTCGGGACCCGAACTTGACCCAGAACCCGAACCCCATTGAAGTCAATGGGGACCTGAACTTTGGGGCACTAAAATGGCTCTAAAAAGTCATAGAAAGAGCTAGATGGCTGCAAAATGAGGGTAAGAGCAGGACAATTGCCCTGCAAACAAATGTGGATAGGGAATAGGGTTGCCACATGCCCCTTAAAATACGGAATCATCCCGTTCTTAACAATAAAATTATGCGTCCTGTTTTTAATCAATACGGGACACGGTTTGTCCTGTTTTTCCGAGTTGCGATGAAGGCAGCATCCTGTCCACAGTTTGTATGATAACGCTGTTGGATTGATTAGATTAATTTGTCTTATTTATATTAATACGTTATGGCTGAGTTAGCCATATGTTTATCCTGAAGATTGATTTAAGTGTGATGAACCTTAAGTTTTGATATAAGCAAATGATTCCGTATGTCAATGCTATACACATTTATACATTTATGGATTTCAGGAGCTTAACTTGGGGAGGGCATGCAAAATCCACACACCCACAGAGCTAGGGGATGTAAGGCTACAAGAGCATCGCATTATGCTGGCACCACATGCCTAAAAGAATTCATTTCCAAAGTATTACTTTATATTTTTCAGCTATGGTTCCAGCTTTTTATCATTACCTAGTCAAAAACTGGTTACTTCACTTTTCTTTCATATTTGTGGGCTGAGGGCTTATCTTGAATCCGCCGTGGTTAACTGTAATAAAACACTAAAGATATTAACTGTTCTGGGTCAGAATTAACAAGCAAATGAAACAATATTGTGGGTGGTCTTCTCTCCACACACAGTGTCAGCTCTGGATCCAGACCTCGTGACAGCAGAGTCTCTCCCGCTCTTGAGTTCCCCTACAGTGAGACACCTCAGGGTTCAGGGTTGTCAGCCTATCACAGGGCACCTCTCACCATCCTCTCAAAGGTATCCTATCCTAATATCCTAAACATAGCTGAACAAGCTGAATTGATGTGTGGCTTGTGAGAGCCTGGCATCTATTCCTGAGTGTGCACCTTGTACCCTGTAAATGCAAAGTAATAGTTTAGTGTTCAGAATGTAACCCTAGCAATTTTACCAGGTCAGATTCCTTTATATTTCCTATGATTACTTACACTACATTGCCAAAAGTATTGGGACACCTGCCTTTACATGCACATGAACTTAAATGACATTCCATTCTTAGGGAAAGCCAACCCTAATGAAGAGCTTGCACAAAAATACTTTGTTGAAATAAAAACAATATGATACTTCTGATAATTCAATATGATACTTTTAATAATATTATAGCCATAGTTGCTCATTGAGTTTGAATTTGAGTTTTCATTAGTTTTTATTTTGATAATTGTCTTCCTAGTTGTTCCCAGTTCCATATTCTTCTTTGTTTTTATCTTCTATAAAACCGTCTTCAGGATAAGTAAATTGAAACAAATAATTAAAACACATTGAGATGGCATATATAGCTCTGGAAAAAATTTAGAGACCACCCAATATTTAAAAAAATATGTATTCTTAAATCCTGGTTTAATCCTTGTTCTGCTGGCAGAAGCCTATGTTGAGCAGCAGGCCACTTCCAGGCTCAAAGTTTCTAAGACAGTAGTACACGAGAACAAGGTGAAGCAGGAGACACTGAAACTGACCAAAAACTAGCCAGGTAAAAGGAGAAAGTGACTTTCTCGTGCCAGAGATGGCTGTTTACTTATCTGACATTTTCTCATGAATCAGAGGATGACATCAAGTGACCTTCAAAAGGAATGGGAAACATTAAGTGGTGTGACATGCACAGCTAGGACAGTTCATATCAGGCTCCTAGAAATAGGACTGAAGTTCCATAAAACAAGGAAGAAGCCCTTCATCAAGGGAAGAGCCAGGCTACTATTTGCTAAAATATATATATTATTTACAGATGAACACCCATAAATTAAGGAAATGACCGAAAAAAAATTTTTTGCTGTGGCTCTTGTATGCTCATCTAGATGACTATTTCCTGTTGAGCTGCGGTATCTTCTAGAACTGGGCGATTCACGACTCAGCCGGGCGAATCACCCAGATCCATTAAATAACTCATGAGTCACGAATCTAAGGTCTCCATTAACCCGAATCCATCGAGTCCTAACTACACCATGCTATACTATAAACCCCATCACATACATACCTCTTATAATCATTTCAAAGTCATTACAAGATCAATACATCCATAGTAGCAAGTATAGCTGCTAAAAATTGCATTACTTACAGTTCGTTTGCACACACTCAAATGAGAGATCCTAAGCGGCGTGAAGCACACACAGTTGTGAGTGAATGTGCCGGTTAACTTCCTCTACAGCTGGAAACATATAACCGAATCTGAACCGCTCACACAAGCGGGTTAGCGCACCCGGATCACACACAATAATGAGTGAATCCTCTGGTTAACTTCCGCTACACCAGGAATCATACAACCGAACCTGAACCGCTCCCACAAGCGGGTTAGTGCACCCAGGTCACACACAGTCAGGAGTGAATCCACAGGTTTCAGGGATTTAGACGTGGCATAGCACAACACAGACTTGTTTACACACTGGTCACTTATTATACTTCGTTACCAGTGATATTTGTAACAGTGTGATTTGTAACTCTTTAATTAATTTTTTTATTCTGAAGTGCATTCATTCTCATCACAAGCCACGTATAATTTATTCTACATAAAAAACATTTCGGCTGGCAATTTGGCAATACTGACTCAAATGACTCACACCTGAATCACTCAGAGGAAGCCAGATCCTAAAAAGGAACGGAATATTACAGCTCTAGCTTTATAGACAATTTAAGGTGCATCCAAAGAAGTGAATGGGAAAGAGCCCAACAGCTAAATGTGATTTATACTAGTTAAAGCTCCCATCATTCATGTTTCGTGACATGTGATGCTAAAGAGATGGGCAAACATAATGGAAAAATATCTACATATATTTAATATAAAAATCAATAATTTTGAGTTTTATGAAGCTGTACACATTGCTATTGCAGCCACACAGAATAACTCTGATTAAAATGATTGTTTTCAAGCCTCTTTCCAAGCATCTACAATGGTAATGTTGTTAAGTGGACAGAACATACTACATTGCCAAAAGTACAGGTACACTCCTCCAAATCATTGAATTCAGGTGTTCCAATCACTTCCATGGCCACAGGTGTATAAAATCAAGCACCTAGGCATGAAGACTGCTTATACAAACATTTGTGAAAGAATGGGTCGCTCTCAGGAGCACTGTGAATTCAAGCGTGGTACTGTGATAGGATGCCACCTGTGTAATAAGTCCACTTGTGAAATTTCCTCATTACTAAATATTCCACGGTCAACCGTTAGTTGAATTATAACAAAGTATAAGCAATTGGGAACAAGAGCAACCCAGCCACAAAGTGGTAGGCCATGTAACATCACAGAGCGGGGACAGCTATGGTTTGGGGATTCAACACTGGTATCAGCAGGTATTCGCTAAGAGGATGCCTGCTCTCTCCCAATAACTAGCCACCAGCGCACCATCCTTTGCCATCTCACACAATACAAAGCAGGACCAAATATAAACATCATGTGTACTCCCAGGCCACTTGGCCACAATGTCTGTAAAATGCCCTTGATGGTTGCATATCACCTTTACATTTAGGCCTAGTGCCAAGAACCCTTGGTGCAGGTGGGATTCAAGAGAATGTGAGTATAAATAGGGCTATTGGTTCCATCCACTGCACCTACAATGCCAGGTATGCCTGCAATGGCATAAAAACAATTTTAGTGTCATACAAGGCATCTTCTCCAGTTGGACATTGAATGTAGTTGTGTGTATGGTGCGATAGGAATGCCATGCTGCAGCAAAGTGCTTCTGTAGGTCTGTAGGAATCCACCAGTGGTGTAGGGGCAGAGAGCTGTCAGAAGCTGCACAATTCTGACACGTTCCACTTTTCAACTGATCCTGCAACAGACCAAGTAGGCTTATTATTTCACTCTAGGCCAGCCTGTATTTCTCTTTGAATTGTTCATTACTGGGAATGAAACGTGCCTGACTGCAGGTGGAGGTAGAGGAGGGATAATGGTATGAGGTTGTTTTTCTGGGGCTGAGCAAGGCCCTTTAGTTCCAGTGAAGGGAACTCTTAATGCTTCAGAATACCAACATATTTTGGACAATTCTATTTTTCATACTTTGAACAGTTTGGGAAAAGCCCTTTTCTGTTTCCACATGACTGTGTCCCAGTGCCTAAAGCAAGTTCTATAAAGACATGTTTGGGTGATTTTGGTAGAGATTGACTGGCCCAAGACGGAGCCCTGACCTCAACCTCATCAAACACCTTTGGGATGCAATATATAATATAGTATATGGATGATTGGATTGGGGACCAGGCCTTCTCATCCAACATCAGTGCCTGACCTCATAAATGCTGTACAGGATAAATGGGCAAAAATTCACACAGACACACTGCAAAATCTTCTGGAAAGCCTTCCCAGAAGTATATAAATTGTTATAGTTGCAAAGGGGGACCTACTCCATATTGATGCTTATGGATTTAGTAGTTCCTGTAGCCAGTACTTTTGTACATATAGTTAGAGGGGTTCTCCAAATCCACAGTTAGGGAAAAACAAGGGAAAAATTCTGGGTGTTATCAATCAGCAACAATTTGGAACTCTAAACAGAAGAACACTAAAGAACATGTTAAGAATAAGGTTTTGTAATATACTTCTGGGCTTATATTCAATTGTGGGTATTCATTATTTATATGTATATAATCCATTTCCAATAAAACTCTAGTTAAAAATAATCATTACGATGTATTATCACCAAAACATATTTAGTGTAACGCAAAAAAACTGCTGTGGTTGGGACTGCAAGTTTGTTGTTTGTCAGTGTAGCAAAAAGGTTGAGCATTTTAACTGGTATTGACATTGCAATACGCAATACAGCAATACGCAGTACCAATGCTTGCTCCCCACCCAGCCCTGACTGGTATAAACCTCTGCAAACCCATGTGCATCGATGGCAGTTTCCTTGTGTTTTTTTTCTTCAGTGCCAGCGGGTAAGAAAAGGACATTGGTAATTTTCAGTTTCAACATTAAACCCAACAATGTGTCTCACTGCTTGCATGAGTGTAGGGTTTAGGCTTGATAAGTTCTTTGATGGTCTTAAGGGGTATGACCAGTCTGAACATACTTTAAAATTCAATGATCCTGTCAAATCTCATTTGAAGTGGGAGGAACAAATACATCTTTGTTTCTATAAGGAAAAGTCACTTTGTAGGGTGACACCATGTGCGTGGAGTTTGCATGATTTCACCATGTCGTTCTGGAGTTTCCTTCGGGTGCTCCAGTTTTCACCCCACAGTCCAAAATCATGTTGAGGTTCATTGGAGTTGCCAAATTGCCATCGGTGTGCATGTGTGAGTGAATGGTATGTGATTATGCTCTGTGATAGGTTGGTGCCTCATTCTGGAATTGTTCCCTGCCTTATGCATGTAGCCTTTGGGCTCTGGATCCCGGCAACCCTGAATAGGAGAAGCGGTTTCAGAAAATGGATGGATTGATTGATGGATGGATGAATGGAAGTTGCATTGTCCTTCCTGCTACAAGATGATTGGACAGTTTTTCCATCAAAATACTCTGGACTATCAGGATGGTCTTGACTTTGACTCTCAAAGGATGCATGAAGTAAAATTTTTAGTACTTTTGCTCTTACTCAGAAATGTTTTGTGTATGGAGAGCTTCATCCTGCTGTTGCTGTCTGAGTTCCTCTCACATGTGTCTGCTATATACTACTCTTCACTATCTGCACTAGATACTGAACTCTGCAGGGGTTAGTGGGAACTGCAGTCACTGTCTACACTTTCCTCACTGGTGTCAGCTGCATCCTTCTGTTCGCAATTTTATCTTACAGAACACATCTGAAACAAAAACTAAAAACTGTGTTTTTTCTCCTTGACACATTACACAAGACTACAAAAATTCACCAAAAGAACTCTGCTTTACATTACCCTTGACTGTGATGTTACCTTTGACTGTGTGACTGCACTCACAGATTTTTTTATAAAACTGAGTTTTCACTTGTGGGAACCAGAAAATGTCCCCACAAGGTCAAAGTAACAGGTTGTTATTACACTGGGGGATCTTGTTTTGTAAATAAGTGTTGTACTGTACATCTCTGTTGTAAATACTAACTTGACTCGGAGAGATCTGCACAAGAATTCCAATGTGTCTGGAACGTGGTTTCTAAGAAAAAATGGCAAATAAAAGTCTCAGTCTCAATCAACCTTTCAAAATCAATCAATCAAATAAGAAGTAAAATTACTCTGCCTAATTTGCTGTAGGTTTCCACAAAAATACCACCATTTTGTATCACAGCCTTTTTGCAAATACAGGGGAAATGTTTAAAAAACAGAATATGAACAAGAATATGAGAAATAATAAAAAAAGTTACTGTAGTACTATTCCACAGTAGGCCTTGAAGAAGTAGATAGCTTTGTTCTACAAAGTATTTTTCTATCAGCAAATGTGTGATTTTTTTCATGTATTTGTAGCAGTGTAACCCTGGGAGACAAAGGTTGAGTCAGTAATATGACTTCCCCACTAAATTTCACATCTCAGATAAAGTCTTATTGGGCTCCAAGCATGAAAGAATCCGGTTGCTAAAAATTTTATGACAGCAGCCTCAGTGACGGTGGCAGTATATTTTATTAGAACAAATATAGCAAATTGGAATTACATACTGCTACCCATCCATTTTCTGTAACCATTTGTGAGCCTGTGAGTGCCTGACAGGGAGCAATCCAGGATGGCGTGCCAGCCCGTCACAGGGCACCAGCCCATCACAGGGCACACTCACACATGCACATCTACGGATTTTTGGACTGTGGGGGGAAGCCGGAGTATGCAGAGGAAACCCGAAAACAATACAGCAAGAACACACAAACTCCACATACATGGAGCCACGGTGGAGGCCTGAATCCTAGAGAGCCACTGCACCACCGTGCCGCCCGAAGCATGATGTACTTAAAATATGTGTAACTATTGTAATATCATCTTCCACAACCAGAAAAAAAGCATATTGACCGCAGCTCCGTTCAGCCTTTTCTCTAAAGAAATGGCAGCAATTTCATTTCAATTTCAGCTCCATTAAGATAATTTACGTTAAATAGTTTTCAGCCAACTACCTGCTTCTGACAAAAAGGCTGAGACAAGTATTCATATTATCTTAGCCATTTACCACTCAAATTTGGAACTTTACTAATCAGGCTAAAGTAATCAGACAATGCATGTACATTAGGCCATTAGCATACTTTCAATGGCTGCTAATCTGTCAAAGAAATGTAATTTACTCATTGAAAAGGTCTTTATGCTTTTGAGTAAAAGAGAATGGTTTTCCACGGCTGGAAGCTCTTGTAAAAATAGCCAGGAGATCAATAGTAAGATTTCATAACAAATAAGACCAATTTTCTTCCATTTTTTAAATTACTCCATTTAATTTTCACAAGAGCACAAGCCTGAAATATAAAAGTTTTTGTATAGTAACTATAGGACTTTTCTGGTATGCAAAGCTTTCATTTTAGATACGCCATTGTCTTGATTAGGTGTCCTAGGCCTCATATTTTACGGTCAGGTTGTTCTCTGCTAATGGATACACAACACTAAACATCTAAAAGTTTGAAATCCATCAGCAGAGTCAAGGTGTTTGTGGCTAAGGAAAACAAAAATAGATGCAGCTGAAATAATATGTACACACTGAGATTATTTTCAGAATTCACTTTGCCATTATGTATGAACTTACCAGAATTGTACACAGAAGACAAGTATCTTAAGACAATAAATTAACATAGTTCAAGAACCATAAATTAACTAGTGCAAGAACCAGGAGTTGAGATGATATTGTGCATATAACATGTCAGAAAAGGGGAAGAGGGATTTGTCCCTGAGTGATTGCATTGCACCCGCATGACAGGAATTTGCAAATTATAATATTTTGAGCTTCTGCAGTATGTTCCAAATTAATATTAAGAGATAAACGTTTATCTTCTTGAAAACACTCATATTAGTTGTATATGCGAACAAATGGAATACATGAATAGATTCATTTTTCTTTAACATTAATATTAGTGCTCAATAGGTCAAATGAGTCAATGAGGTATAATCATCATGATCCTTATGCCATTTGACTAATATGAGTTTGTCATCCTGTGTCATTACATTATGCATACTACAGTAAAAGGTACTACAGTAAAATGGATGAGTGCACATGGAGTGTTATATACACAACATTTA
The DNA here is from genome assembly GCA_026774425.1 of Petrocephalus zakoni. Taxonomy (NCBI): domain Eukaryota; kingdom Metazoa; phylum Chordata; class Actinopteri; order Osteoglossiformes; family Mormyridae; genus Petrocephalus; species Petrocephalus zakoni. The sequence continues at coordinate 14,565 of JAODKN010036226.1, forward strand.
TTTTCTGAAGATCTTGAGAAAATCATTCCATTATCACATGAAAACAACAGTTTTTATTCTCTTCTATTTCTGCTCTCTGATTTCCATGGGTAAAAAATCTCCACAAAATGTAAACCTTAAAGACAAAATTATTTTTAGGGAAAACTCACCAAGCAAATATTACCATGGCCTCTGAATAAATATATTTAGCAAAATTTAAATCCAAATTCTACCTATTTTGGGCTTACTTAGTTAAGCATATCATTGAATTTCCTATTTAGTCTTTTTGAATATTAGCTATTTTGTACCTTGTAATGCAGGCAAAGTATCTGCCAGCTCAATATTCCCAGTCTCATAATATAGGTTGGCACATAACCAGAGAAGGGTGTCTCATCATCATCCTTCCCATGTTATATATATTTCAGTGTTTTTGATGTATTGTGTCTGTGTGATAAACACATTGTGTAGGGCACATAGGATTATAGCATCACTAGTAATTTGTATGCATGTACGCCCTGGAGGACTCTGCTAGCAGCAAAACCACATATGAAATAGAACTTATATAGCACTGCTGCTTACATATAGATTGCATTTGCATATTCTATATATTCATATATCATGAGATAAAAATATTAGAAAACTATTTTAAAATTCATGATATAGTGATTCTTGTTTACTTCAATAACCTCTGCTCTTTTGTCCTCCTCCAAAAAGGGAAGTAATGCAGATGAAAAATTGTATTTCCACAAATAATATCAGCATCTAAACAAACCATACATACATCCAGGATAGCAACATTTAAACTGACTTCAGAACACTGTCCAACATGCCCAAATGCACTGCCAACATTAACCATTCATGGGCATTACAAGAGCACACAGCTACAAAAGCAAATTTTTTTCCTGATAATCCGAACAGAAGTTTTGATAGTCAGCGGGCCAAAGATATACTGCTAAGCAACAAACTGCTGACAAATCATTTAGTCTGCTAGAGTTTAAAACCTTGCAAAATCATTAAAAAGTACTTGCATTTTCCAGACTATTGCCACCAGGTGTAAATAGACGATGCAAACTGGGATTACATGTTAAAGCTGTAGAATAATGATTTAATATTAACTTAATAATAGTTCATTAAAGCCTGTTCTATCATCCCGGAGGCATTATTCTGAAACACTACAGGAAACTGAAATATTAAAGTCCAAGTTGCCAAAAAGAAGTTTATCGATAATAAGCACCAGTGGGCATTGCTGTAAGCAGTACTACAGGCAGAGAAACTGTTTGTTTGTGTGAAATTTACATAGGCTCAAAAAACAAATGAAAGTCTGACTATGCAAATTAGCAGATTCAATGCTTCCATCTGCCCTAATCTGCTCTCCAGGGCAGATAACACGTCAATGAATTTGCCTCCTAAAGGATTGAGTGCTGACTAAATTTTAATTTGTTGGGGGGGTATTTTACCATAACTTTGCTTTGTCTGTGAACTGGATGAAGCTGCCTGATTCACCCAGTAAGATGTAATATTCTTATGCCTGCTGCCTATGTGGAAGCATTTTCTCTCTATTATAAGCTGTGCCACTGTTATGAAAATGAATTTATGCACAATGCATTCCAACCTCAACTTGTTTTAATAGCATTGCCTTTCTCTTGTGCCAGATATTTTTTCAGTACGTAAAACTTTTTAATCCAGCTTCATGATTCAGCTACATAACTATAAACAATTTATTTCGCATCTTACCCACATCTATTTCCTGATTCATCGCAAATGTAGTCAAAGCAGCTGTAATTGTTCTGTAGACTGGTGTATAAAACCAAACCTTTCCTAGTAACACAGTACTGTACTGTACTTCATGGGTTCCAAAACTTTTCAACTCACTACCGTGTCACAGACTTGGGATCCGTAATTTTTTGGGGGGGTTGGGGGCTTAAAATTTTATAAACATGTTCTGGAAATAGTGGTCGCAACCTTGACAATGCACCCCTATTGAACTGGGCAGCAGTCCAGAGGTAAATGTGCAATAGTCTTTAAAATGTTGTAGAACAACAACAGGCAGACTGGTAACTTCATGAATACAAAATTACAGTGCACAAAAAAAGTACCAATTTGTACCTTTGAAGGTATGATTACTTGTCACTGGGGCTTTACCTTCAAGGGTCTGCCAATTGTACCCTACCCGCTGGGGCAGTGTGTGCCACATTTGGCTATGGCTCTGTGCCTATGATCAGAAGGTCACCGGTTCAAGCCTGTCCTCAGCATGGCTGTGGGCCCTCGAGCAAAGTCCTTAACCCCCTGCTCTCTGGGCGCTGCTATGGGTGACTGCCCTTCGCAGCCAAGCTTGTTCTCGCCTACAGAGAGCAAGATGGGCAGCATAGAGGCAATTTTCCCAAGGGGATCAATAAAGTGTTATTAGATGTAGGCAAATGTACCTTTTAAGGTACAGAAATGGACTCTGAGGAGCATTTTTGTACCATTGGGGTACATTCATGTTGATTATACTTTAGGGAACAAACCTGTACCAGGGGTGTACCCATTTTTTCTGACAGTATACGTAAACTAATACATTAGATTATATTGACAAATCAAAGTTTTAACAGTTTCATGACCAATGATAAAAAAATCTTTAAAACAGCGGAAATAAGACTTTTTCTTTTAATTCATCCCAGACTGCAAATATATGCTCCACCAAATAATTGCCTCTCTTCGCCTGTAACTATAACCACAGAAAATAAAATCCTGAGATCGACTTTGTATATTATCTATGGCTTTCATCTACTTTCACATTTTAAATACACTTGTGAACCTTGCTCAGCTGTAAGAATGACATTGAGGACCAAAGAGGGATTGGGTTTCTATGGTTCACAGAGACCGAGCTGTGGGAGTACTATACAAACAAATAATAATAAAACAATTTGCAAATCTTTCATATATAAAATGTTTAGGTATTAGTAATAATGTAGAATATAGAGATGGGCAAAAAAATCTGACGAATCAGATATGAGCAAAGCAAGGGGGAAATGCATATCACAAACATGTAGCGCACTCATGTGACACTCCATCCTAAGACAAGCCCCCTCAAGGTAATATGCACACAACAGGGCTCGATGCCCTGTGTGCCGTGACACATTACTGCCGTCATCATCATCAAAATTATATTCCATTTGTACCACAATAGCCCTTCTGTTGGTTTGTATCAGACATAATAGCCTTTGCTCACATCCCACATTGGCGGCCAGGATTAATTAAACACCCTGTTGCTGATTCATGTTTTTTCAGTCCTTTCAGGCCACAGCTGACCATGAGCCTCCCCCCAAGCCTTGGCTGGCCCTAATGATTTGGCCCTTGTCAAACTCACTCTGATCTTTATCCCCGCCCATTTCTGCATTCATATTGACTACAAGTACTGAATGTTAGCTTACCGTCTACTATATCACAAACTAAAAGTTGAGCCAGAAAGCTGAGTTTGAGGGTGAGCCTAGTTTATTTTAACTGTGACCACTGCAAGCTAGGAGTAACACAAAAAGAAACCACTCTAGATGTTGCACTGCGCCAGGACAGCAAAACCGGCAGGAAGGCGGGTGTCAGGTCTTCACTTGCTATCGGCATCTCCTGCATCCGGGAGACAGGGAGCCGTGAGTGTGGGAGGGGCAGACAGCACCTGGTGCCTGCTGAGGAAGGGATTTGGAGAAACTAAAAAAGCAAAGGGAATGACCACAAACCAGCAGTGCCGTCATGAGCGGACAGGGAGGAGGACATTACGGGGCATGAGTCTGGGAAGGCCTCAGGTTGCTGTTGTCACAGCCAAAGCTTTAAGTGGCATGTCCTTTTAAATGTGAGCTGTATGCCTCGACGGTCCATTGTTGCCATCCAGGTCTGGATGATTGGAGGCTATAGCCCTCACCAATCCTAGGGAGGGGCGTGGCAGAATCCCCGCTGGCTGACTTTTTACGTGGGTGCCGCAGGGACATGCGTATGTGTTTACCTGCTTCAGGCCCAACAAACTAATGTTGGAAGCTATGTGTCTGTTCCTTCCTAAAGCAGGTGCTTTTGTATGTTTGTTATATGTGCACAGTTTCAGGGATGCCAGCAGCGTTGGTTGTTTTCTACATCCTTCATCTTCAGCTCCTTGCTTCAGGCTGCTGTATGCCTGAATGTGCCACAGGCATGGCAAACTGGTTCTGCAAAGGTGAATCGCTGCTCGCTACCTGAAGAGCTTCTTTGGCTTTCTTCCCCATCAATAATTTACACGTGTAGTTATAGCCTACATGTGCTGCTTTAGTCCTCTATAAAATTTTGTTATAACATGAAAAGCACCTCTCACTTGCAACTTGTTTGACTCTAGACTATATAAAAATACTTATCTACACAAGTAACAGATTACAATTCAAACTTTCATTCAGAAAATAAGTGGGACATTTAGATATTTTTGTTCAGGATTTTCGTGAATATATGCTTGCTATATATGGAAACATGCAGAGGTATCTTCCAGAAACACTATGTCTACAAAAGTGCGATAGTTTGGCTATGATCCTTTGTCAGAACTGATAAAACGGGGAGCATGTCCAGAGTAGTTGCCCTAGCACGGCAAGTGTGATTGAAAAAGGTAGGGCATCTTGAGATCAAGGTACTTCCTAGGTGAACAAGTCAGTGGAGAGAGGCCAGAAAACTGCATTGATTTTAGCAGATGAGGGTTTTGCACACAATTGTGTTCGAATCGAAAAGCCATATGTCCTTGTCTGTAGTAAATGTCTCTTGTGTATTTCATCCAAGTGTTAATGTCCTATTTATCCAGAATATAAACATGTTCTTATTTGTTTTGGCTTGTTTTTCCACAATTAAATCCTATTCAAACTGTCATCTTACGAAATGTTAACTTGACCTGAAAAAGACCCAGAGCTAACACCTCAAGCATAATCAAAATATATCCCAACCCTTAAGGTTTCCTTAGCTATTATTTGAATAAAAACTCATTTGAATTGTCTATATCAAAATCAATATGTTAGTAGTCAGTTAAAGTAGAACTTTGGTATCAGTAGTTGTTTGTTTTTCAAGGAAGGGAATCTTCAATTATGCATTTAACTTTGCACCTGTCATCTGATGGTTAGTTAAAAAAGAAGATTAAATATCAAAGCAACAAAGTTTAAAAATATTTCACATGCATAATATAGCATATGAATAAGTTATGCATTCAGCAAGATGAATGTAAATGTAGGCCATAGTATCCCTAGGTAAAACTCAGCTAAAGGGCAAGCTATCTTTACTGTTAAATTGGTTGTGTGTCAACTAGCATAGTCACCCTGACTTGGAACACTATCAAACATTTAATATCACCATTTATAAATCAAATTTCACTTACCAGTAATGAACCCCTGACATGAACTGTGTAAAAGCTACAGGATTTAGTTATGCAGTATAAGCATCACTTATGAACAGTATGTAAAATATAGTATATAACAGTATATATAATATTATGTAAGCTGTTTCTTTAATGCTGCTTATAGTCAAGGTATTGTCTCAAACTGCAGGCCTCATAAGTTCAACATTTTGCTACAAGGAGAGAAAGCATTTCCAAACCTGGATCAACCCATGTATGAGTCTGAGGACAGTGAGAAATTTAATCTAATTTGCACTGTGTTTAAACCTATATTCAGATATTATTTCTGGTACTTCTTACTGAGTCTAGAGTAACACCTCACTCAAAGAAACAAATCATAAAACAATTACCACTTGGGTAATTCCCAAGCAAAACATCTACTCCTACTGTCCTTTAAGCAGTATCATTTATTCAGTTTTGAGCAAATTAACTAGGTCGTGTGTCAAACATGGTCTACAAAGTCATAAAGAATCATTTACTGATATATCCAATTGAAAGGGCCTTTTTGAACACATCAACTTGTGGACTGAACAATATATAAGCATAACTGAGCATCGAAAACACAAACGTTAAAAATATCTCAAGGAAAACAACTGTGAAAAAACCACTTCCTGTACGAGTCAGAGAACATACAGGGGTGCTTTAAATATCTTTTTTTAAGTTTAAAAAAATAAGGCTACATTTGCAGTGTCGGATATCCTGCTACACATAATATGTGCGCAGGTGACGATTCTCTCCTCTGCACCACTTCCTCTAGCGAGCCGTGCCCTTTAAAAAGCTGCCACGCTGCGTGCATTTGAGCTGCTGCGCATTGTGCAGGGTACACCACACTGCTGTTATTTTTGTCCTGTGCACATCAAACCAGTCCCATCTCAACTTCCGTAAGCATTTCCCTCTGCACAAACGTTATTGCCCCCATGGAGGTCTGCCCAGTTCCGTCAAGGGCAATTTAGTTTTATTCCTCAAGAATGATTGTTCATGTTGAATGGGTGAATATTAGAGAAGGTGCATATCTGAGAGATGTTTTTAAAAAATGGGAGGAAAAGTGTGAGTTCTCTACCTGCATAATATTTTCAGGCTTAAAAAAAGCTATTGAATCGAACCTGTCATTTTACATTTTAATGAAATGAAAATAAACGTGTTAACCAAAGAGATCTGATGTAGTGATAACATTTTTACAGACCATAAACAGATAAATTACTTGATAAAAACATCAAGCAAATGAAAAACAAAAAAAAATTTATTTATAATACCATGAGCCTTTGATTTATAAGACCATAAGCTTTTGACATTCGTCCAGATACTATAATCAGAAGCCTGGGCTTCTAAAGAAGACTGGTGTAGAATTTTGTCATTCTCTGATAAATATATAAGAGAGGCCAGGGGTAAATTTACTCAGT
>JAODKN010036268.1:0-21306 GCA_026774425.1 Petrocephalus zakoni
GCAAGCTAAATCCTTAGGTTCCTTTAAATCAGAGCTAGATAAGATTTTAACAACTCTGAGCTATTAGTTAAGTTCACCCCAAGCGAGCTTGATGGGCCGAATGGCCTCCTCTTGTTTGTATAGTTCTTATGTTCTTATGTTCTAAGGAAGCCTAAAACATTGGAAGCCTTAGCGTTGCTCCTTTTTTTCTTTGTATGTGACCGAAGCATTCAGAAAGGCATGGAGTAGTTTGGCAGAACAGAATTTATTAACTTCCTTTAAATTATGTTTTAATAATGTGCACAGCACATACACCACAATATTTAACTGGGGCTGTATAAAACTACAGACACATTCTGGTAAATGAGACACACATGACATGTGACCACAGAGGTTCAGTCTTTATATGTTATATTGCATGGAAGCCTTCACATGAATGCAGAAACAGCCAGGAAAGCAGGTTTTGACTTAAGGTATTACAGAGGCTGTTTTTTTACTTTTAAATTTTGGGTTGTATGATTAATCACTTTAACATGTCATTCTTTTATCATGGATAAACAACACTATAAAAGGAAAGACCGAGGGGTAATTTGAATTGCTTATATTGTATAAGATACCTAGTGTAGTAAATACTGTCTTTGTGTGCAAAAGATAAAACCATTTCTGTTTCTAACAGAGGATTGCCAGTTTGTTTCGGCTATTTCGGACCCAGGGCCCTGGTGTAAATCTGAGTTTATGCATCCAGGTGAGGGAAGGGCATACCTTATACAAAGAACATACAATACAAAAACATGGCACAAGACGACAGTTAATAATTACCGAGGACAACCGCTTTACAGGAGCGTGTAAGTGGCTTTGTAGCCGCGCTCAGAGATTAGGCGGAAAGGGTGGGACGCCAACACCTGGCACCTCGGCCCCCCACCCTCTGCTCTGAGCACACATTTGTACACCTGAATACTGGTAAGGTAAGGAATGTTATGTCAGAGTTTCACATGTCTCAGAAACAACGCCGATTAGCATGCAGACGTGTACTGGCTTACTCGAGGGAAATCTCTGCCGTTTTCTTTTGTCCCGGACAACTGGTGCCTTAAGTTAAGCTTTGTTTTACAAATTTCTCAGCCTCGCTCTTTAATATAGTCTCTCTCCGCTCCATCCGTTAACATGAGTTATATTTACAAAATGTATAAAGGAAAATATAGGGTTTACTGGCTGGCCATATAATGCAGTCTCTAACAGCTGTCTGCAGATATTTTCATAGTGATTCTCCTTACTAAAAGTAAATCACGGGGTAAAGATAGCGCAAACGTGACAAGGCTGAACTCGGACCCCATGGCCGTCCGATTTCTGCATATAGAAGCGCAGAGCTGGAAGATCAACCACTAGGAAGCAGGGGACTCTGCCAGCAGGTGGCTGAGGCAGCCAGCACCCTCTCCCTGAAATATTTTTCACATTGGCTGGCGATAATCAATTACCTGAGGTAGAAAAAAAAAAGTCTATCAGGGCGCGGAAAGTGGAGATGGCAGGAGATGTCTTTCCCGGAAGCACTGCACTCTGCTGAAATGGGCAGTCTGCAACGCTAGCATCAGTGACAGCTAAACACAATTCTCTACATGCTATATCTTCTCCTAACTATACATAAGAATAACCACACTGAACCTTTGCTCAGTTTTTGCATCCTAGTAAGGTTAAAAAAAAAAACTATTTCTATACTTCACAGTAACTTACTCTTTCTGCACGAAGGTGAGTTTTCGAAAGTGATCACGAGAGAACAATATGAGCTGCAAAACGCAGGCAGGCTTTGCACTTCAACTTCAGAATACTTACTTTCTGTCATGCTAGGAACAGCCCTCTCTCTGTCTAGGACCTTATACATCTGACAAAGATTGACTGCAGAGAAGTTCAAAGTTCAAGCCCTGTCAGAGCTAAAAACAGATTTGAGGGTTAGACTCCGACACCGCACTTTCTGTCCCCAGAAGTAAGCCGATACGCTTTCAATTAGATACCAACAGGCACAAAGGCGCTCAGACATACTACAGTTGCTTCGGCTTGCAACGCCACTTAACACGTGTATATATGGTGCAGGCCGATCAACAAATTACAGTAGATAAGTAAGACAAATTTCTGCCCAAGGAAAGCTGCACGATTAGGGCTTTTTCGGTTCTAACCAGCTAATTCAGTCATTCGCTTCTTCCCGTGACACGACATATTCCCCGTTATTTTCGAAATTCTTTCAAGGAATACAGCGCTCTTCCTTACAATTTTAAAAATGACATTATATAACTCAAAGTTGCTGCAATGTGAACGCTAACACGTATAAACAGTGCAAAACTAATTTAACAATATAGGAATTTCACTTTTCCAAGCACTTTATAGCAGCACATGTATCGATATGTTAAAAAGGCAACATTAATTAAACAGTGGCTTTTTTTTTTTAAAACGTTCGCCGCTCTTCTGGCTGACCAGTTTCCAAAAAAATATAAAATTCTCCATAATTATAAATATATGTCTTCCACAAAATATACATACTTAAATAATTCATTTAAATATGAGGCGCCGAATATTGCATAAAACAACATGAAAGTGCATTGCTTTGAGTCCCGAAGCCTAACTCCGCGCAGTGAGGTACATGACGGCCGCAGGCTCAGATCCTCGGCAGAAAGTGAGTTACTGTCATTGCCGGAGACACTCGGTTCCCCTTCTTTGTTCTGCCGGTTTTGCCCAGTCCGATGTACATTCCCGGGTATGCCGTCGATTCGTAGGCATTGTAATTATTTGGCAGGAGCTTTTCTTTAAACTTGCACTCGTCGTTGAAGTGGCTCTGAAAAAAGGAGGCAGCAGAAATACATGATCATTATAAAATCACACTTTTCTCGGGGCAGTTGTTTAAAGTTAGGTCTGCTCTTTCCATTTGGATTCCCTTACGCGTACACTATCTACTATCGGGGGGAGTCTGTAGTCTGTTCTATAGTGGCCCCTTTTCAGCATCACTCATTGTGTATATAATATTTGACGCCATCACGCTTAGGACATTAAAGAAAGGCCTCTCCAGTTTGCGGGTAGGCACTCCCGACAAGACAGACCTAATTCAGGCCTCATTAACAGCACGCCGCACATGACAGCGTCCATGCTGCTCGGCACCTATCCGCTCCGAAGTTCTGATCCCCCCCCCCCCGACGCATTCCGATCCGCGAACCGGCGGTATCAGGTGTCTTCCTGCGGGGGGAGCCGCCTTTAATGCGGCGGGGAGGCGCCCGCACGGTCATGAGCTGAAGCAATAAACGTGGAACGTGGTCTATCCCCCGCGATACTAATTTGTCATTATTATTTTCATTTAAGTAGCCACGGGAGCCACACAAAAATGTGAGGGAGTAATAATAATAACAATAACAATAAATGTAATAATAATAATAACAAGAACTGTAGTAATAATAATAATAACAAGAACTGTAGTAGTAATAATAATAATAATAATAATAATAATAATAATAATAACTGTAATAATAATGATAATAGGGGTGGTCTTTCTTAGATCGCCCACCTTTGCATTTGGGCGATGTCGGGCTGGCTGTGCGAGTGCGGGGGGGTGCACCCGCCGTGACTGTGCTCAGCAATAAGCACAGGCGGATGTGCCATCGCTCTCTGATAAGCGCGTCTACTGCTGGAAATCACCCGTGAATCAGCTCCCCTACTTACGGATCCGTACAGCTTCCCCTTGCCGTTCATGGCCACGAATAGCCGGCTCCGCACGCCGAACAGAGTCACGACGCCTCTTTCCACGGGGGATATTTCCAGAAGACCTGAAATGGACAACAAAGGGAATAAATAGCCGTGTTTATTCCTAATCTTCTTCCGAATCGGGCAGATACCGTTTCCGCACTTGATTAAGGTGTAGTTTTGTGCAGCCTAATTGATGAATGTATTTGGGAACCGACGGAAAGGTTTATTTTCAAGGCCCTTGACCGTGGTCCGCGCGGGAAGTTACACTTTCCGCAATGGAAAAGGCCTAATTTTCCCAGAGGCATGCATATAGTGCTAACCTTGATATGTTTGGGCAACTGTGCGAGTAAAGGATAGCATGACAATGGCAGCGATGGATGTCTGTGCCTTCCCCCCGCGCTGCCTCAGCCATCCCCTTACAGCTTATATATATATATATATTCTGTCACTAATACCAGCGCAGCCCAGGTGTGCAATCCTAACTTATCGGATGCACTAGGCAGTAAATATGTTTAGCTGAAAGCACTTAAATGTTAATACAGTATATTAAGTATACTTCATAACTGATAATCACCAAACAGCCTTCAACTCTCGAATAAGCCCTTCTGGTGTCTTCGAGTGACATATGCATTTTCCCGAATCTGCCCAGAAAGTTTTGTTGAACTAAAAGTCTCGTGTGTATTATTCTTTATGTCTGTCAATGTCATTCAAGATTTCCTCGGTCTGGAAAGTACATCAATGAGCTATGTGAGCCCGAGGTGCTGCTAACCTCCGCAGCAGATGCCGCTATCTCCTTCCCCCCGTTTCGGCTGCACTAAGGTATCTACGGCAGGTTCCCAGCACTGAAAGCTCTAGGCTACTAAAAGATGCACGGAGATGTAACCATAAACAAAACTTCTTTGAATTGCAATAAAAGGAACGATTTTATGGAATGAGCGAATCAATCGGGACCCCCGGTTCCCTTCAGCTTACCCCAAAGCCGCCAGATGCTTAACACCTGAACACCTGATTTTTTGACAGTAGGAAATATTGCTCGAAGCATTTTTTTTTTGTCTTAAAAGAAGTCGAGCAATTTGTGCGAGCAAGCAAATGGTTAGTACCTAATTTCCAAGAGGGTACACAAGTCCTCTAAAGTTATATGTCGTGTCCTGCAGCTAAAGGTATTCTTATTGAATCACATACACCAGAATTACAGCTTTTAAATAAAAAATAATCGCCCGGACTCCCTGACATATGACGGAATTATGGATCCTCTCCTTCTTCATTGCGGTGTAATAGTCGATGTGTTAGTGTATGCTGATTACATCGCAATAAATATAGTTTTAGTTAAATGCCAGTGTCTGTTCGTGAACTCCTATGCACATAGGGAAGAAATGCGACCCTGTCAATAACAGGGACACTTGCAGGCATATCATAATTAGTGACTCGGGTATGAATGAATTAAATGACAATTGCATACAAAGCGTGCCCAGCGCATTTAGCGCAGACGTAAACATGCGTGATTTTTTTGTCTCCCAATGAAGTAAAATGGCATTGAAACTTACTGTATCGATTCTCGTTATGTACTCCAGTTATCTTCCCGTCCGGTAAGACTTGGATATGGAATCCAATGCCGACGTTGCAGTAAAGCCGCCGTAGCCGTTTGATGCCCATGAGATAGTCACTGTCCCGGCTGAACTCTCTCTTTTCCCCGGGGATCCGAGCCAAGGAGCGCGAGTAGAGAGTCTCCCAGTGCCGCTCTAGGGTGCCATTCTGCCGCCCGGGAAGGGGGGCACAGCGCACCAGGCTGGACGCCAGTCCCAGTCCGAGCACCAGTATTGGCAACAAGTTGGATTGAACGGTCATCCTGATCGAGATGGGCACACGTGTCTCGGAGGAGTCAAATGCACTAAAAATACCTCCTTCTGCGTGTGCCGTATTCTTAGGTCGGTGACAAAAAAGACAGGAACGAGGGGGAAATGCAAACGCTCACGTCCAGGCGAAGCTGCCACTTCGCCGTCGGCGCAGCATGAACTAGATTATATATGCTTTTCGCTTCCCAGGAAGTTTATTCTGACTCGATCTCAAGCAGGAGAAGTTGAGAACTGTTGTTCGCCCGCACTAGCACGGCACAGCCATGCCGCCTTTCGCTCACGGACGATATTTATATCTGCCTTGAAGTTACATCATAGGCAGCATGGGGCAGCCCTCCGACCGACCGCTTGGACACCGTCATCGCCCACGGATGCCAAATGACGCGAAAAGACGCGCATCCTTCCAAGTGCGTGGCAAGAAAGTGGAGCATCACTCACTTTCATACATGCATATTAGGTTTCAATCATATCAAATGCTAAATATAGCAGAATACTAAATGTTATCGTGAACTGAATTGTGTATGGGAATAATGCCCTCGCCTGGCACAAAATAACCTTTGTGACTCTCGGAATTTGGACTATTCATTGTCGGTCTTGGCCTAAACAGGGGTATTCCTTATTTGTGTAAAACCTCCTTCATTATAAGACAAAAATAAAACAATTTATGTACGGGAGGATGTAAAATAGGAAATCGCGAAGCCAATAGACTACAATGTCGTACAGGAGACAGTTCTATAAATGAAACAATGACAGGAAATAGCAATCGCAATACTAAGTATTGTAAAACTCTACTTTTAGACTGTTTTGGGGGAAAATGACTCCAGTGGAACCATGAGAAGTGCTTGAATTTCTGCTTCATGGGCAAAGATTAGTACGGCGAATTATTTGATATAGCCTAAACGTATGGCTTCTAGTTTGTGTCCTGTAAACAACTCAGAAGAGCACGCGCACACGCACGCACACACACATCTATATATATCTATGTGTATATAAATATCTATGTGTGTATATATATACTCTAATAACGTATCAATATACTTTCTATCTATATATAGATAGATACAGATAGAACTACATGTACAGTAAGTGCACAGGGTCTTGGTTTCAGTGATTATTTGGAAATTTGTGACGCCGACGCTGATGCTTTATTAGCGTACGCCTGACAGAATAGGTATATTTAGACTAACGTCGTGAACTGTAAGCATGCCTTTGTGCTGTGTATCAGTACGTCATTGAAATTGCACGATTAATGGATGAAATTTATACCATAGCCTATATTTTATACGTGTGCAATTTTAATAAACTGAATTTTGTTTACTGAAAACCAGTTCGGTCATCTTTGCGTTTTCGGTGTATGAATTCGAACTTTTATTTAATCGGCCAGACCAAACGGCACACATATGAAATTGTCAATCGTTTTGCATAAGATTTTGCGAGTGATTATAAAAGAATTAGTCATTTGACTGCTTCCCTCATGCAGCCCCCAGCCCGCCTCAGCTGCGACAATAATTTCGGCTAAATTGCAGGTGTAAGGAAATGGATTCATTCTTCTGACATTATAAGAAAAACTCGTCATGGAGTATAAATGATTATTACGTTTGTAAGAATGTCAGCTTATTCATAACTATGGAGTTAAATAAACGGAGAAGCTTAGTGCATGACAACAGGATTCGCTTGGCGACGTTTTCTCACGTTCACGTTTGGGTGATTCCTAACATAAAGAGAGCCTTCCCCTTTTTCCAGTGCCGCAAATTAGATGGTGGAATGCAGTCTGATTACGGACCCGTTCCTCGGATTGCTAAACGTGTCGCTGGGCGACCCCGAACATCCTTATGCTCCGCTGGTTCACTAAATGCTGCCCGCTGACAAGCCGTACGCCGTCGGGACGCCTTTCCCAGTCGCTTCATGTTCCTGTCCCATTTGCAGATCAAAACTGCCTTTATAAAGCTCAGTGTCCTGCAATGACTGAGGTGTACCAGAAAAAAAGCAGCAAATATCCAGTCTAAGAATGCCAACAGAAAGTTAAGATTGCGAAACAATGCTCCCAGTGGCAAATGTGTACTAATCACTTTATTCTTAGGCGGTTAAGTTCTGTTGTAAGGTGTTGTAGCTAATTCTCCCAAAATGTTCAGCTGTCTGTATAGTTATAGTTCTGGCGAATTATTGAAAAGATGGCAATATTCAAGCATTGTTTTATCTAAACCAAAGATTGTGTTATAGTGTCTTAAAATATAATTTTTTATAGTAATATCCTCTGAATAAATATATAGCTGGACTGTCCCTCATCGAAACAAGCTGTTTAGAACAACAGTGAAAGTACAGCAATGTGTAACATCAAATAAATATCGGCAAGGCAGTAATTAATTAGTATGTAGTTTGTCTTTAAGAATGAATCATTACATTTCAATAGTATTAAAACTGTGCATATTCAAATCTAGCTCAAGAAGCAATATCGCAGCTGTCAGATTTATTATTTTTATTTGCTAATTTTTCCATTTTATAGACTGTGTTGACCTGTATTATTTATTATATTTATAATCTTTCGTAAAAGTCATGACAGTCGGTCGGAAGCCCTTATTTGTAGTTTCTGAAGAAAAATAACTACGTTCTACCTCACACATATATGGTAGCAACACCACAAGTAAGACATAAAAATAATAATAATTATTATTGGTATTATTATTATTAATATTATTATTATTACATTTTGCCGTGTAATATGTCATTTTGTGGGTTTTGGTGGCTACTGAGCTGCTCTCCATGGTCCTGTAGTTTCTCTATAGTTCATTAAGCTTTAACCCAAATTCTTACTTCGAATGCCAAAAATATGTAAATCTAGGTCATTTTCATTGATGATTTGAAGCAACCCAGCAGGGACCAAATGGAATGGTACACCTTTGTCAAAATTTCAGTGCTATCTTAATTAATATAATTTAATCAAATTATCGTCCAATCTGTACTTTTTAAAGCAACACTGAAACGTAATATCTTTCAGCAGATTTTTTTTCACTACATGTATGGTATACGGCAGGCAACGATCCGAGCTTTTCGAATCCTGTAACGGCAATCTTGCAGAAGAGGGCACTGTTATTTTAAATGCCATCAGGTAATATAGGGAGTAATTCTTCTGTACTCATCTGGCGTATCGATCGGTGTGTCGTGCTATTTGCAGTAAGTTTTAGCGCATCTGGCAAGATGTCCATCAATTGACAGCTGGATGAGAGCCGTCAGCATTGTCTCGCGTCGTTCCCTTGGGTAGCCGCCAATCGGCAAGTGGCTGTCATGTCCCGCCTCCTCATCCTACACCCCTCTACCGAATACCAGCAGGTGCAGCAGCTAAACTTTAATAGCTTTCTCCAGTTTAACTCCTTCGCTTTTCCCAGATACGTTTTTTTTTCGTTATTGTTTTTTAGGCGTTTAAATGTTGTACTGGGATACATCCTACTAAAAATTATGCTCGCAAATATGTATTGAATGACAATTACGTATTCTGCTTTCGGCTGTAATTTGCGAAATGTGGCGTATGTCCGGAGACAAGCGTGGAATAGGCCCGCCAATATTGCCCTCTATTGGTGATTCCCGTCAATTACAACCATTTCACTACACCGGGCGCGGAATACCTTAGCAAAAAGAATTTAAGTAAAATTCCCTTGGTTTTCGTTTTGGTTAAATACAAGCCTAGTATTTAACGCATGAACAGTATTGTTAATTATGTTTTTTTTCCACATTTATGTAAAATTGATTACTTTTGTATAGATAAAAACAACGGTGACTGTCGGTTAATTTATATCTAAGGACAGATGTACACAGGCACACAAAAGAATTTTATACATTTCTACAAGCGCTTGTATATCTGAATTGTAATATTTAGTAATACAAAAATACGCATAAATCTTTTATAATGTACCATCGACATTACACTAGTTAGGTTATATTTTTTAGAGACATGGAGTATTCTGATGGTATCGCTAAATACAATAATAAAAAAAGACTTCTATAGCTGGAAATTAACATATGAGCTAACTGTTTGTAATTGCTCGTTTATAAGAGTCAGTAAAATGTCGAAAAACATCCAGGACACCAGGACATAAAAACCTTGTGGAAATGTGTGCGGACCCCTTTCAGAAAGAAGCCTACCAGCCATGCCTTGTTCCTTCTTGTGTACTTACAGAGTAGTGCGCCTACATACCTCTGACATAAACAGGGGCATTCTTGAAAAATTCCATTTTTCACATCTGTAATCCTTTTTATTACAGGCCACTATTTAATGCCAGATATCAGGTAACAAGTTAAGACTGATTGAAAAAGTTTTAAACAGCAGTGTTGTACAACCAGCCTTCACTGACAAACCCCTCTGCAAGTATTCTAATAGTAAATTGATATAAGTTCACTGTTGTGAACAATAATTGGTATTATTGGTATTTTCAGCATTATGGCCAAGGAAAGATGCATTATTATGACTCCCGTCGTGTTGTAGGTTATGACTGAGTGACAACGAGCTCAGGATTGATTTCAAAACAGAATTCAGTGTGAAAGTGTCCTTTGCTGCTTTGCTTGTTGGTTTTACATGTATAGGCCCACTGGTATCGTAAAAGGAAACTGTCTTTGTAGAAAGGCATGACAAACACGAGGTCTGCATCTGAGAAGAGGCATGGCAGAGCAAACAAAGCAATCCCAGGTTTTGTACAGGGGGAATTCTTGACTATACCAATTAGGCATGAATGGGCTCCTGCCCCTGATGGCTAGGGAGACTTCATGGAGAGAGCATGAATGGCTGTGCTTTTAATTGGGACATCATTCATTAATGTCGACATGCTATGCTTCAGGTCTTGTCTTGGCGTCTGATAACAAGACGGCCATTAGCGTTAACACATGAACGGTTTTATATGTTACTTCCAACTCATCGATCCATCTCTCATTCTCCTCTTCCCTCCCGAGCTGACGCGCAAGACCTGCGTAATGCTTATTGTTTTATTGCTAGTAAACTGCATAGCTCACAGCCCAAAGACAGCCATTACATTAAGTGGGAATAGCTATTCAGTTTGCCAACACTGAATCTCAACTGCATTCGTTTACTTTTTGGTAGAAGACAGTTAGTAGTCTTTGCACCTGCTGAAAAAAACTGAGAAGGGGCAAGAACCTTCATCTAGCACTTCTGAAACATCTACTCATCGTTTAATAATACACAAGTCATTACACCACTGCGCTCTCCTTTGCTAAAACATATGGCCCTTACCTTTCTGCCCTAGGGTACAGTGTGTGCAAGTTAACACAACAGGTGGATATGACTCATAAAGGTTTGTAGTTGAATA
The DNA here is from genome assembly GCA_026774425.1 of Petrocephalus zakoni. Classification (NCBI taxonomy): domain Eukaryota; kingdom Metazoa; phylum Chordata; class Actinopteri; order Osteoglossiformes; family Mormyridae; genus Petrocephalus; species Petrocephalus zakoni. Next base: position 10,862 of record JAODKN010036268.1, read on the forward strand.
GTGTTCTGCTCTGCACTTTTGATGAGTAACACCGTGCTTTATAGCCAAAGAGACAGGGTCTAAGCTGTGGTGCCATGCCAGGGTTACATCTGTGATGGAAGGGAATGCTCTTAAGTGCTCTAATGAGCATCTCTGACCTCCTTGACATTGCTGGCCACATGTTATTGTACCAGGGTCGGCACAAATTGCTTGATCCAGACCCCGAAACCTAACCCCATAGCCATTGAACTAATAGAGCGACTGTGTAAATATAGATATCCAGGGTTGAGCGCTGTTTTGGCTCAACGCTCGTTGGCTAGTTTTAAGGGGACAATTTTTCAGGTCTGAATAACGTTATATAATTTGGCAAAACATGCCTAATGGGATAAGAATATCATAATAATACAGATTATTGTATTATTATATATTTCTTAGTGCTTATATTTCGGGGAATGTAAAAATATCTGTTACGATTCGACATATTTTTGCATTGAGAGGTTTGGAAAATTTTAATACAACCAACTGCTGCAGCAAAAAGAAAATATAGAAGAAGACAATATAAAATCCCATTCAAGCTCATCCACTTCTTTAAAGTGCTATATGTTCCCCGTGCTCGAATTTCACAGTAAGCTTTGCTAAAAGTAAAGAGTGAAGCATCACGGTTCCCTTGACATGTTTTACACAGTCATCTCCCTTGTTTTTGAAGATGGTACCCGTTTTATGAGCAAAAGAATGTCTCGAACAACATAGCATCCAGTAACTCCCCAGAGAGCTGGCTATTGTTATAGCCCGGAAGCTTTCAACCCTTCAGAGTATAGGATAACATTTTTTTTTCCATAGACATCAGAGCAGTCTTTGCCCTTCCTGAGACCATTTTAGCCATTAGAAACTGTGCAGATGTCACTTGTCATTGGTAACACAAGGTTAATATGGAGTGAGTAAGGCTGGGTTTTGTACTGTTGAGTGAGTAATTAGATGGTTTTCAAAGTTCAAAGTCGTTATTGTTAATTGTGTTTGTCGGTTAGAAATGAAATTCACAGCATTGGCTGTCATTTTATTTTTCCATTTAGAACTTCGTACTAATTGCACGTTGAAGGTCATTGTAATTAGTAATATAGAAAATATAAATTTCTGCTAAAGCCTCTAGAGAAACGTTTTATACGGATATTAAATTAAGCCCAATAGGAACTTGTGCTTCTGAGGATGTGTGGTTTAAGGCAATGGAGACAAGCCAGTTAATTAAACAAAATAAGTTCATTAAAAACGAAGAAAATGCGAAAACGGCACGTTTTGTATCATTTATTGGTGACGTTTTCTAATAATTGAAATGTTTTAAGAAAGCTGAAAGCAACCATTTACTGTAAATTTTGAGTATCACATTTAACCGTAGTAAATTTGCTGTAGTAATTAACAGTTTCATTTTTAATAGTATTCATACTTAAATATTCCTGTCATTACGCGCATTTTTCCAGATAAGCAATGACACGTAATTTGGTGCAGCACAATACATTTCCACACTCCCTGTGGACACACGGAAATGTCTATTCTATTGGGACAGGGAAACACAAACATCAATCTTTTTATATATCATTAAACCATCAGTGGAAACCAAGAGAACTGCATGTCATCAATAACTTAAAACCTAAAGAAAACAAATAAATATAGATAACATTAGTAAATATACAACATAACTTTTTGCAGTTCAAAGACAGTAGGCTATCACATAATAAATACATATGTACCTCATATTTCCCCCGGTTTCTCCTTTTTAAACTTGTGTTAGAAAGAAAAAGTGCTTTACTGTATGCTATCTTCATGGGTGTAAATGTAACTGTAATATGACACAGCCTAAGCACATGTATGAACTCCATGTCAAATATCAGATTGATACATTAGATATATCTGAAGCAAAAATGATATAGAAAAACTATGATACACATATATACATCAATATTTATCATTAAAAGTACAGCAAAGATTCTGAAAACAACTGAAAGGCTTCTCACGGTAAAAATACCTACATGGCAAATTCAAAACCTTTTAACATAATTTTGAATATTTATGATCGTGGGGTCAGCCAGCATGTCCCTCTGCAAGTGTCACACATTCCGTGGCAGTCTATGTCGTCCTCTCTCTGGCTCAGGTTGCTTTCATCGATGCCGAGCGCTGGTTGTCGAGCTGATGGAGGACGATATTACCCAAGATGCCAGTTGTCAGTCCTCTGCCTCCTCAGCCTTGCCTATGTCTGCGCCGCCGTCCGGCCGGCCTTAGAAGGTTCTCTCTGTATTTCTGGCTCGTGTGGAAAAGGTGCACCATCTCATGGTCCTTGTTACCCAGCACCCTCGGTAGAAAAAGAGAGGCCTTTTCCGTCCGGCGGGTTTTGAAGCCTCTCCGCGGCCGACCTTTGCCATTGATTGACACATACCACAGTCTTTCTGCGCTGGCCCGCTGTCTACCGGCACCAGCTGAAGGCGGAGATGTCCGATAGTGTCGGGAGGCATAGGTATTGTATCCCAGCTCATGGATCCGTTCCACAAATTCACATTCCTGGTTGAACACTTCCTATAGAAAGATATAGTTGTTTCTGTCAGCAAAAGCAATCAATAAATAACAGAACACCGAGGATCTTCGCATCGATTCTTATCTGCTATATTTAGCTATTCCTTTGAGTATTCCCACACTGCATAGCCTGGATCAGGAAAGCACAGCCATTGTCAGACAAGCAGAATGAATGCAAATGAAGTTAAATAACTTAGTGTGAATATCAGTTATGAATGTGCAGTCTAAGGCCTTGAATGTAGCATGTCTCGCTTTAGCATGGCTTGACGGGTGACACTTTCGCCTTGCGTGTGGAGTCTGCGTGTCCTTCACATGTTCCCGTTTTCTTTGGCAGTCATACATCACGACATGCATCTTGAATAACTGGCACCTCCGAATCAGCCATGGCGCATGAGTGTAACAGCATGAGTCCATGTGGGCTGCAGTAAATTAGAGTCCCATCCGGGAGGTAACCCCGCCCTGCACCCTTTGCACCCTGGCCATGGCCCAAGGCCCTCCCGGGATTCTGACCCAGATAAATGATTGGAAGCTGGATGCATGGATCACCAGTTTTTGGTGGCATCAAGACGCAATAGACAGTTCCTGCTCTCAGCAAACGACTGGAACCAGAAAATGGGTCAAAATGAAAATGATCCTTAGAAGAAGAAGGAGATCAGATAAAGACGACTTTACTTTAACTGGCTCCTTTATTCCAGTGACTTTAATGGACTGCCAGTCCATTTGTAATGCACTGTTGCCTTTTTGTGAATATGTCATTTTATCAATAATCGTTTTAACTGTACTTGTATGTGCATTATATATATGTCAATAAATCGAGTAATTGCGGTTAGTGCCGTTGCATTGTCAGAAGACTAAAGACACTAAACCATGAAATGAATAATATCCGAAATAATAATAATATCAAAGCAATGCACTTTAAACATGAAAATAAGGCCAGTTTTGACTCCCCCCCCCCCCCAACATATGTGGCCCCGGGATCAGAGGTATTACTCCACACTTACCGAAGCATAGAGGCGACCTTTCTTGTTCATGGCCAGATATCTCCCAGAAAATAGACCCTTTATTGCCACCACACCAACGTCAACTGCTGTGATCTCCAAGATACCTTAGGAGAAGTTAGTCAAAATATTGTGTTAATATATATACCGTGAAAACAATGCTCACAAAGATCGTAGAGAATGTCAGTAATTTCAAGAAATACCATAGTAAAAGATACTTAGTTCTAACGGAACTGCCCTACCTCGCTGAGACTGCGGTTAGGGTGTTTATTGGTCATGCGCAATAATGATGGTAATTTCACCTAAAGTCGATGGAGGTGAATTCTGACCCCTATGTACTACACAGTCACCCACTTAGAGCTGAAAGTATTTATACTTTCTTTAAAGAACGGGAAGCGGGGGGTCATTTGTCGTTTTAAAAGTGAGCTGAACTATATAATGATAAAGGTGACTAAGATTTTTTATGTCACTGAAATTTTGAGAGATCAACAGTTTAATTGGTTCTGTACAAATTAAGCTAGCGTTCATAAATTCCGGGCAAATTTTTATTTAATTTATTTTCACCACTTTAATACGCCAAATATTTATTAATGAAATATATTTTATGTTTTTTTTTTTTTTTTAAAAAAAGCTTAATCAAAAAAGTAAACGGAGCACAGCAAATGTCCAGAAGAGCTGCAATATAGTAATTCATCTAGGGAGAAAACAGAGTTCACGTTTCTGAATGTAATCGGTTTCCGCTACGCAGAAGAAAACTGAATTTAAACATTTTTTTATGCATTGGTTGCTCAGCTTTCTGCAACCGGATAGGAGCGCTGGAAAAATGGGCTACACGTTCTTAAGTGAGGAAATCTGCCAGTTAATAATGTTTCAATGATACACTAGGTGAAATTAGATTTATAACAAATAAACAGATATGTTTCGTCATGTCTGCAAAGTGATTAGTGCCTAAGGAAGTGACGAGAGGAAATCTCCGCTGGGAAGGTACAGCCGGGTTAGTACAATTACGGGATCGCTCGCAGGTCGCCGTATGGCTAACGTATAGCTGCCGGACTTTTCGGTCACTTTCATGGCACACCCGTGCGTTTTTACAGCTTGTATTCAACATAACGCGTCTCGGCTTTTCTCATTAATATTTTGTTTCAGTAATTAGTAACAAACGAACTTCTCACCAGTTCTTTATTAGGATACTAGTATTTCATTTTATTGGTTTAGGGCTGCGAGGCGGATTAAAATGGCATTTGTTGCCCACTGGAATTAAATAATAGGAATACTCATTTATAATTTAGGGATATTATATCAATCCATTATATCGATATAATGATTAATAACTGCGGCAACGAAGTTGCTATTTTCGTAAGTCTGGACAATCCTTTTATCAATAATAATAAGAAATGAAAAAATAAATTAAGGAAAAAACAGGCACATAAAATATTATCAATGCGACAGCTACGCAGGAGAATGCCGTCTTCTGACATTAGCGATATCACAAAATTATAGTAACTTAGGATTTTAGCCACTATTCTCAGTAAAACGAGCATTATTAACCAGCAGCAACGTTACTAGTAAAATCTACTTACTAAACGGGTTGTTTTCTTCAAGAGATCCGTCTATCTTGCCGTTGGGGTGTATTTGCAAATGATACTTTGTGGCACAGTACAGCTTTCTGTGTCGTGGTGCTCCTCCGAGGTGCTCGTAGACTCCACCGCGTCCCCCAGCATCTCTCCGCTGCCTTGGGTCACACGCCTGGCCTTTGGCACAAGGCGCCCTGGATGTCCTGGTTAGCCTCGGAGACAATTCCTGATTACTGGGATCCAAGAAACTCAGCAACAACAAGACCAGAATTATAACCATTGTGGCATGGCCGAAAATCTTAGTCTTTGTGCAAGAAAACAGAAAACTGACACAAGGGGTCCCATTAAAAAGTCTTATTGCCGCTAGCTCGGCAAAAAAGCATAATGATCCAGCTTACGAAACAGTGGCAGTTTTATCTGTCCGGATCTCTTCCTTTTATTTGCAACGATCTTGTAAACCCGCGATCATCGATTAGGGCCAGCAAAGTGAAAGGAACGGCGGTTAGTCGTGCTGCCGTGCCTGGGTCCCATTTGCTCTCCAAGTAGTCGGCATGCTGGAAAAAGGCACTGAATTTCACAAGGAGGCTATCGTGAGATTTCGTTGATGCTCAGAAATAAAAGAACCTTCCAGCAACAATGGGCTGAACTCCGACCAATTGATACAAAGGAGAAGGGTGGAAAGGTATCAGTCTTGTGTGAACTATGAGAGTGCAGCGCAGATAAAATTACACAGCATTACACACAGTGGCTTATTGCGGAAAACCGCATCACAAAGAGCGAGCCTTCTGAGGGCAGAGCTTCTTCGGCGCTACCCCTTTGAAAGACCCAAAAGGCCAATTATACATTGGAAAATTATACACTGTGCGCGTCGCCTTGGACATTCCCCTGGTCTGTCACAATCAATGCTCAGGCGTACATCCTGCCAACTAACGCTACACAATTATAAAATGAGGCGATTTGCATACATGCCCCGTAAAGATCCGCGTACAAAACATGCAGTATACAGCATCCGAGGCTCATTTATAATACATACATATTATACATGTTTTATCATTCTTAAAGCATTCATACGCAGAGCAACAAAGAAGGCTGATCCCGAAGTTAAAAATGAAAAGATCATGATTTCAGCGGGCGCTTGTTCACTGCAGCTAGCAGAACATTAATGATATTCCAAAATATTTTTTTCTATACTAATGTGATCACAACAGCATATACTTTAAATTAAAATCGCGCAATGAATTTAAGTAGGCCAATGCACAGGCTAAATGTATTTACAGACTTTTTTGTTGAATTGCTAGAAATCAGCCCTAAGCGGCCTTTAATAGCCCAGGCGTATTTTAAGAAGTTAACTGCTGTACCTATAATTATAAACAGAAATGACAGAGGCGCATTTACAGCTCAGTTCCAAATACACGTAATTTAAAGAAGGACCAGCGCGCAGTAGAGATCGATGCGTCTGACAAGTCTTTCCTAACTCGCTGTAACAGGATATTTCTTCTTAGTCGGCTACCTTTAAAATAAAGAAATCTTACATCCCGTTGCAGTATGATAGATTTTCTTAGACGTTAAAAGTGAAGGGGGAAACGAGAAAAAACGATTTGAACAGGCCACAAAGTAACCAAAGAAAAAACAGTCATTTTCCTTAACTCTCTCTCCAAAGAGATGTTTGTAAAACCGTAGCCTTTTGGGTGCATCCTCAAAACCTGCATCCAGAAAGTATCCGAGAACGGTATTCCACGGTACTGCCGACATGCAGGAAGAAGGCAGCTGCGATTGAGTCTGTGCGATTTTACGCAAATAATGCCGAAACCTGCATTACATTATCCCAGGAGCTCATCGCCATTAAAGTACCCTCGGTATCATAGCCTACGTTTGCTTCGGTCCAGCGTGCTGGCCTTTACCCATGTAATCCCCTACAGTAAGTCCTGGCGCTGCCCCGTGGCTCCCCTCCGCGCAGAATAAGATGATGCAGACTATCCCTTTCTTAATATTAAAGCCCTGGGTATGTTGCAGCACGTGGGCGGAAGACTAACACGCAAACGGCTATTGCTTAAATTGCTTCCATCTTGGTCGCATTATGGTTACCATTTTCATAATTAGCACCATCATCTACAAATCTCGTGCCCCCTGGCTCTGTACCAGTGATTAAGCCAGGCTGCAATGCATTCGGCTGCTGCTGCAGTTTATCGCACATCTCTGCTGCGCTGACATGGATAAAGCCAAGGTGGCAGTGCCACTCGGGTATCGCCCCTCTGCCCTGCGGCGGATGGGACAACAACACAGTCAAACTTCATCCCAGTGATGTATATCATAGGCTTTCTGGCGACCAATTCTGAAGGAGTTCTTTTAATGTGGTTTGATTCTGACAGAGGGTGGGACTTTTGATGTGGTCTTCTGTTTCTTTCTGGAAGTATTTTAATTATGGTCTATAGCCGCCCACAACGCTCCACAGTAATAACCAGGGAGCAGTCTGATTTCGTCCGGCCCTGGGGAGCAGGCTGCGACCCTCGTAAATTCTGTCTGTCTCGAAAAGGTCCCGGGCTGGCGAAAGCATTATCATTATAACATCGCGTGTTTAATCGTGCAGCCAGGGGCGACATCATCTCCAGTTTTGCAGACTTGTTTCTTATCACCACACTCAATTTTTAGCGTTATAGTTATCAAGTCGCAATAAGGGCTAGTAAAAGAGCTTTTAAGTTGTACTTTAATGTATGTGAATGACCATTTAAGGCGGGAAATTAAATTGGCTACAGGTGACCTGTAATTTCACTGTCCCCATAATCACCTGTTACATGGCGCCCTTGCATTAATGGGCATCGAATTAAAATATTTAGATTGCCAAAGCAAATGAGCAGCCGCACATATGTTTATGCACGGTCCCAGTGCGCTCAATGCGTTAAAAATCTTAAAATTAGGATATTTAAAACTGATTACTGTCTATTAATATTATTGATGTTATTCATTTATCATTTAAAAATGAGCTGGCGTGATTCTGTAAATTGTTTTGCTGTAGTTCACCGTACCTGTTTCGAAGCTTTTAAGTATTAGTTTATTTAGTATTGTACAAAACGTCAGGGACATTTTAATGCCCGTTTAGGCGTAACACAGATTTTTTTATTAATACTCAGAAACAATAGGCCTACTATTGTTCATAATGTATCTTTCAATAAAACGAAGTGTATCATCGTGCCAAGCCTACATTACAAACTACTATGACAGGCATTCAAAGCAACAGATATAAAATTTAGTGGTAGTAAAATATTTCTTTGAAAACAGCCTTTAATGTCTATATCTGTGGATCACAGTGCTTTCCGAAGAAACGATGGACTGCCATTAACCTTAAATGTAACTATTAGGCTATGCCGACTTAAATTACATGTTCAAAATAAACAGTTACTTGCATAAAGGAAAAATAGGTATAGATTAGTAATAGCCTTCAATGCCTGGTGGGAGTGGTTTGCCAATAAAATGCACCCTCCCTCGGCACTTAAACGCCATTAAGGTGCCGCGCCGCGAGGTAATCTCCTGGTTATAAGTGCAAATTACGCCAGCGGGAAGGTGAAAACTATATCATCCTATACGCAACAACTCGACGCTTGTATTAGACTTTCATGCGAGAAACCAACGCTTTTTTAAATGGGAAGTGTCGCCGGGAAAGAGATTTTGGGCTTAGCTTTACATTTTTATCCGTGGACAATATTTTCCTTCGAATTTAAAGCGCAGTGGGTTCTTGGTAATTGAATGTTGCAGTTTTACGTGAGTAATGGGAAGGCTTTCAGCGCATTGCTTAATTGATTTACATTGGATAATGGTGCGCACAAACGGCCTGCCCGTCATTATGAAGTTTGGCATCCACCGGTTCCTTTTTCTTGTCTCCTTCCAATAATCCAAACCAAATGAAAGTGACCTTTGAACCTTTTTGCTGTAGTTTTTTCTCATGCCATGGTTTCTTTAGTGCGCTAGTGATCTGAGGGCCTGGCCGAGCAGCAGCCACTCTCCCAGACGAGACTGCCTTTCGTCCCCTGACAAATCGCTGCTGAGCCCCCTTTGTCCTGCCTTACTTTGATCTCACCTGCTTGTCAGGGCAGAAAGAACCTCCCGTACAGTTTGAACGCGTTGCAAACAAATTGGCAACCATTTCATTCCCATACCCCATTTCAGGAGGTCAGTGAAGAAACGTTAACCCTTTTAGTTACCCGCGCCTCGCGCTTACTGCTGCAGTTCGCTATAAAACTACACGGGAAACAGCAAACGTGCGGTACGGCAGTGCGATTCCTGTAGGCTTATACGATAAATGCATGATCCGAAATATCTAATTAAGTTAGTAACGCCAATACACGCATACTTTGGTATTATAAAATATATATTTTTTCTAAATTATGTAATATATGTAATGTAATTAATTTTTCTAAATGCAACCGAAATACCTGTTATGCAAAAACAGGTTTCCTAAGCCTCATGCTGTCACATTAACTTATCAGGTTAAAGGCCACTTTTAATATAATTTAATAGTTCCGTATCAAAACCACACTGTTTTCAAAATGCAGAAAAAAATTAGAGCACCCATTCAGGTATTACACTACAGTAAATTGGCTTTCCTGTGAAGAATAAATACATATACAACATACAAGTCAATATACAATACAGTATAGGCGATGCAAGTTATAAAATCTGAATTGCTAAATTGAGTTCCGAAACGACACAATTATATGAAATCTGACTATATGCTTTTATGAATCTTGACTTTCTTTGTCTATAATTTGTGGAGGAAAAAGGCCGCGAATAAGTTGCAGCAATAGTGTCCAAAGATACACTAGAGCAGCAGCATTAGTATCGCTGCTGCTGGCAGTAAGGAAATGGGGGTTTATGCGGGCTTCTGGCCTGTTCCAGTCCAGCGATGTCCGGGGCTGTAATGTACCCGTGACATGTGGGGACACTGATGTGCGCGGCCCTGGGAGCTGGGCGTGCTGTCAGCAAGCACAGCCCTAAAGCAGCCCCGACTGACAGTCACACAGCGGCTGTCGGCGGCTCATTTGAAACTCAAAGTTACCTAATTTCCCTTTAATATAAAGGCATTGATGCGGGGCTGGGCTGCCCAGCAGGGGCTTCTGAATGAGAAAGCTACTTTTTTATAGTTAGAAAGATGGATAGCCCAGGAGCTCCATGCGGATTGTTCCCCGCGCTCTTTAGAAAACACTGTAGTGACATTTATATGGACCTTAACTGGGCCTTTTCTTGGCTGTCTTTGTGCTTCCATATGATGTTAGTTTGTCTGTCAGCGCTGTTGGTGTGGGAGGGGGATTGGGGGGTGGGGGATGGTGTTAAATAAGGCCAC
>JAODKN010036991.1:137-21167 GCA_026774425.1 Petrocephalus zakoni
ACACTTAGCGTTTGATTGTGTAGCATTAGCTCATGTTAGCATAACATCACATACTCTTATTTTGTGTAGCATTAGCTCATGTTAGCGTAATGTTACACTTAGCGTTTGATTGTGTAGCATTAGCTCATGTTAGCATAACATCACATACTCTTATTTTGTGTAGCATTAGCTTACCTTAGCATAATGTTACACAGACATTGTATTGAAGGCCAATCGGTCCTAGTTTGTTGCTACCTTGGGTTGTTTCGTACTAATGATGTTTCTTCTGGTATCACTCTGGTGCTCTGTGTGCTAAACATGGCAGACGTGTGATGGCTGGACTTTGAGACTTACTTGCTTGGGGAGATGAACGTGTGTCTGTGGGTTTTACCTACTCAGGGAATGGAACTGCCTGCTGATGCCAGGATGATCGGGGGGAGATCGGCACTGTGCCAAGGCCAGTGGAAACTGGGGCTGCCTTATCGTATTGGCTTTAACACGGACTCCAGGCGACCGGCCACGTTTGGTGACCATCACCGTTAGCGACTGCTTATTCTCAGCTTGTAGCTGCAATGAGAATTGGGACTTGGCTCAAACACGATGTGTCTGTGTCAAAACTGCACTTCTAAATTGTACATGCCTCATTGGTCACCTTCTGGCACCCAGCAGTCGTGTTAAACCATTGGCATTGCAGATTTCATGTATGGGGAACTGTTTCTGTTTGAAGAATGAGGGTGAATTTAGCTTGTGGTTTGGGGTTCATTTCATGTCCGGCGGAGGTCTTGTGTTTGGCACGGGATTGTCACTGTCAAATAAGGGTGCTAAGTGCTTTTCCTATATTTTGCTCATTTTTCTGGATGATCTTCTCCAGTGCTGTAGTTCTGTCTTGGCCTTGCCACACTCAAACTGGCTGACGCACCTCTGTGTTGTGCAGGGGGTATCGACCGTGTCCGAAGTTCCTCATTCCATGAAGTGCGGGCCCTGCATGAGCTCGACATGAGAGCCGCGCCGGAGGAGACGTCCAGCAGCAGCAGCGGAGGCAGCAGCACCGTACTGCAGCGCCTCCTACAGGAGCAGATGCGGTATGGCGAGGGCCGGAACTTCCTGGCCCTGCAGCAGCAGCAGCAACAACAGCAGGGGGCAGCAGTGAGCAGTGGGGGGCCAGGATACTCGGGCGGGGGAGGCCCGGGCGAGGACCACGCCACAGGTCCACACAACGCCCGACAGGAGCCGCAGGGCCAGGAGCTGCAGGCCGACAACGGCATGGAGAAGCAGCTGGGCCCTCGTGGCGGTGGAGGAGGGAGCATGGCCGGTGGGGGAGGCGGAGGAGGTGGGGGTGGGAGTGGAGGAGGAGGAGGTGTCGGAGGAGGCCAGGGCCCCAGCGCCGAAGACCTGCCCACCTACGAGGAGGCCAAAGTGCAGTCGCAGTACTTCCGTGGACAGCCACAACAGCAACAGCTGCCGCCTTCGGTGGGCGCAGCCTTCTATGTGACGGGCGTGAGCAACTCCAAGGTGCGCACCGAGGGTCGTGCAGCGGTGCAGCGTGTGGGGGCTGGCCGGGTGCACCAGGACGACGGACTGAAGGACCTCAAGCAAGGCCACGTGCGCTCGCTGAGCGAGCGGCTCATGCAACTCTCGCTGGCCACCAGCGGCGTCAAGGCCCATGCCCCTGTCACCAGCGCCCCGCTCTCACCGCAGTCACCCCCACCTGGGCCCCCGGGGGACTACTACAAGCCAGTTCAGCATCGTGGCCCGCCACCTGACTACCCCTTCAAGGGGGTGGCCTCCCCACCCAAGCAGCAGCAACCACAGCCACCGCCACAGGAGCCAGGACACTACTACCCTGACCACCGCAGCAGCCAACAGGGCCGCGCCGAAGTGCCACAGGTGCGCTACCAGCCTCCCCCAGAGTACGGCTCTTTCCGGTAAGTGCCAGGCTTCATCAGTATTTTAAATATTATTAACGTTTAGCTGACTTGCACATTTTTACTACATAAGTTTGGATGCCTGTTGAGTGGTACGACAGGGGGAGCTCTTGTGTGATATCAGTGTCTTTGTCCTCTCTGTGATTACCCGGCATTTCATGACTCCCCCACCATCCTCTTGGATACATTGGGTTAAACCTGACTTTATGTTTATGTTTTAGATTTCTTATTTAGAATGTAGGGCTGTTGTAGAGTCCTTTAATGGAATGTAGGACTGTTGTAGAGTCCTTCGGTGGAATCTAGGACTGTTGTAGAGTCCTTCAGTGGAATGTAGGACTGTTGTAGAGTCCTTTAATGGAATGTAGGACTGTTGTAGAGTCCCTCGGTGGAATGTAGGGCTGTTGTAGAGTCCTTTAATAGAATGTAGGACTGTTGTAGAGTCCTTCGGTGGAATGTAGGGCTGTTGTAGAGTCCTTCGGTGGAATGTAGGACTGTTGTAGAGTCCTTCGATGGAATGTAGGGCTGTTGTAGAGTCCTTTAATGGAATGTAGGACTGTTGTAGAGTTCTGTAATGGAATGTAGGACTGTTCTAGGGTCCTCTAATTGAATGTAGGACTGTTGCAGAGTCCTTCAATGGAATGTTGGACTGTTGCAGAGTCCTTCAATGGAATGTTGGACTGTTGTAGAGTCCTTCAGTTGAAGGTCGGACTGTCGTATAGTCCTTTAGTAGTATGTGCGACTGTTGTGAAGTCCTTTAATGGAATTTGAAATGTTGTAGAGTACATTAATGGAATGTAGAACTGTTGTAGAATCATTTTATAAAATGTAGGACTGTTATAGAATCATTTAATAGAATATTGTTGTAGACCTCCTGAAAATGAACAAGTATTGCAGAGTTCCATTGAATATTCAACCCTTTTATACAATTTAGAACCCTGTTCTGCAGTTCTAGGATACACAGAATGTCATTTGCATCTCTCTGGAAAGTGTGGTGAAAGAGGGCCCATCCTAGTTATGTCTGTTCAAAACAGGTTATTAATTATATGAAATTATTTTGAAACAGCTGAATGTACACCTAAGGAACAACTTTTCCTCTTAGCGCTGATGAGTAGTTGGAAGAAACACCCTGAATATAATCCCGCTTTGCCAGTTCTTTCTCTGCCAGTTTTTGTTGGAGAGGAGAAGAATGCCGAAGGAATAATTATTAATGTCACCCAGAGCATGTTGCTTCATGATTATGCTCAGAAATATGATGGATATGTCCCTGCCCAGAGTCTGTTTATTGTCTAAGTATTTTACCTATGTGACAGTCACATTCCAGCTGTGACAGATAACGGCTTAGTTATATTTTAATTGCATTGCCTTGGGTGTCATTACGAGCAGTGAAGTAAGGTCAAACACAGCTATTTTGCTGTGGATTTTCCATTTTCCTATAATTTACAGAAGTATTGGCTCAAAGTTGGGATGGCTTGGTGGTGCAACTCTTAGGGCAGCGTGTGTGCCCTACCATGGGCTGGCTCCCCATCCAGAGTTATTCCCTGCCCTTTGCCAGTAGTTTCTGGGATAGGCTCTGGAAGCAGTGTAGCAGATGAATGAAGGCTTCAAAGTCACATGACCGGGACGCCCAACTGACCCACTATATGTCCTTCCAGATCCAGCAAGGAGGGCCCAGGCCACTCCCTGAGGCCTACCAATCATCACAGCCCAACCTCCTCCGTCACGTCCATGGGCTCCCTGTCCCGGACGCAGTCCTCCACCCTTAGCAGCCTCCTGGCGTCCTCTCACCCTCCCCTCATATCCCACCCCATGGAGCCGCCGTTCCTGATGGGTCCTCGGAGCCCAGCCTCACACCAGGGTGACTCCTTTGGCCAGGGACCCCCACACCACCCGCAGCACCGCGCTCACGGAGGCTTTCCAGCAGACCCTTACCTCTCGGTCCCCAGGGGCCCACCCCAGCACCAGCAGCAGCCTCCATACCAGCAGCCGCAGCCTCCACCTCCGCACCACCACCACCAGGCGCACTACCCGCACCCGCACCCGCACAGCCTGCAGGGGGAGCCCTATGCCATGGTGGCGCGTGCGCAGCAGATGGTGGAGATGCTCTCAGAAGAGAACCGGCTCCTGAAGCAGGAGATGGAGGTGTGCTGTGAGAAGGTGACCAGGCTACAGAAGGTGGGTTCCTGCATCACTTCTTCAGCCGTCTCCTGTCATTATTTACTTATTAAATTTGCTAGACACAACACCTTAGTCATGATACATTGTGCTGCTTTGAAGGAAGGTCTGTCTTTCCATTATGCTATGCTGTGCTATCCTGTGTTATGTTACCCTATGGTATGCTATGCTACATTGCGCTATGCTATGCTAATCCCAAATCCCCATTGGCCACCATGTTTCCTGTGCTCTGATTCGCTCTTCAGCAGCTCTTCACTTGGGGCCTTGTGGCCTTGCTGAGTTGACACAAAAACACTCCTCTCATGTCACTTCATATACGTTTGCAGTGTACTTAGCTGTAGTTTCCTCGGGTGAATCTGATAAATACTTTCTTCGGGAGAGACAATAGCGTTTCCTCTCTTGGGGGTTGAGTATGCAGGCTCTTTGGCCCAACATTTTCGGTTTTAACCCATAAACACCACACAGGACAGATAACAAAACTGTCATCTGTGGTGAAGTGTGGCTGGGTGGGTTTAGTCACTGTGTCTATGATAAGAAGGTTGCCAGTTTAAATCCCAGGCTCAGCAGAGTGATTTCACCATTGGGTTCCTTGAACCAGGCTCTTCCAATTGCTTCAGGGACAGTCTGACCCTATTTCCTCAAAATAAAAATGTCTTTGGATAAAGGCATCTGCTGGATGAATGTAAAAGGGACTTTTTACAAGGAGAGCATAAAACCTAGCCCTTGATTTAGCTGGAGACGGAGATCCAGCTGGTGTCTGAGGCCTATGAGAACCTGGCTAAGTCCTCCAGCAAGAGGGAAGCCCTGGAGAAGACCATGAGGAACAAGCTGGAGCTGGAGATCCGCAGGCTACACGACTTCAACCGAGACCTCAGAGGTGAGGGGGCGGAGCCAGGCGGGGCTGACTCTGAGAATTTGGCAGTTTGAGATCTCCTCACAGATAGGAAAACGATACTGTTTATAAACAATGGTGTAGCAGAGCGCTTATGGGCGTGGACTCATTACCCAGAATTCCTGGGTGAAGTCCAAGGAATGACCCTGCTCTAGTACCCCTGAGAATGGTGTTTAGGTTGGGTCACTCAGCATTGACCATCTGTGCGAATGGGTTAAAGTTACGAGGAGATCAGGATGAAGGGGCCGATGGGGTGGGTGAACCACAGCCCTGATCAAGGCTTGGAATAATAAGCCGCCGAAGCTGGTTTGGCCAGTTCCGCTAAACGGCGGAGCCTCTCTTTCTTGGGAGGCAGAAGAATGCCAGGGAAATTACGGCCGGTTACCCCCGGCGTGCCGCTACATGAGAGCCGCAGCCGGGAAAACGAGAACGACTGAATTCGGTCGGCTTAGCCTGAGAGAGATTTTTGTGTGTTTAGGAACTTTTCCCTGAAATGAAGATTCCAGATCTGATGTGTGACCACTTTGTTTACTTTAAACCTTGGGAAGGGGGGGGGGATTTTCAGGGATTTCAAAGGGCATCAAGCTTCCCGTGGACACACTTGAGTGCAGGTTGTAATCTCCTCTACTCTCCCAGGCCGAGATTGTCGAGGACAGTCAATAAGTCCGTTTTTGTTTTACTGGCTAAGTACGAAGTCTCTGAAATGGCTGACAGAAATCCGAAAGAAATTTCTTGTCGTTTTCTGTTGCTGGTCGTGGCTTGGAGCCGAGGCATGTATAAATGATTGAGTTTCTGCTGAAAGAAATAGGCCTGATATGGTTTAGGAGGGCCGGAGCGTAACCTGACGTCCCTGCATGCTAACCCGTGCTCTCGCATTCTCCCAGCGGAACACGGGCGCCGCGGGGGGGCTCTCCCTTAACCCAGCACTATGCTAAACATTCTGTTGCGGCATTATTTATTCAGTCGTCAATGCTTGTTGGGGGGGTGGTGGGGGCTGGAGCGCTCAAAGGAGCTTGCCGTTCTCGCGCGGGACGCCGTTGGCTCAGGGAGCTATATTAGCGAAATAATGAAAGGTGACGTTTTGGAGCCAGCTCTCCTCGGTGCTCCTAGGAAAACATCTCCGTCATAACGGGCCCATTGTCCAAGCCGGCTTTTATAAATCATCTTTATTAGTGAATTTTGACGTACTCTGGCTGTGGGAAAGGTTAGTGTTTGATTCTTGTTTTCCGATTTTGCTGAGCAACCAGGCCCCCGCAGTGTCGCCGGTGGGGGGGCTGAGGAGGTGGCATGCTCAGCCAAATCATCAGTTTGACTTTCTCTGCTTCTCAACATCTCTTGAAATCACTTTTGGGGGATTTGTACATCCCACCACCCCCCCCCATACTGCCCCCATTTTCACTTCTACCCACAATTCCCATGTGTCCAACATGCTGACATTAGAGCTGTTTCACAGAAAACCCTGCAGAATCTTCTAGAAGTCCACTTGAGCAATCCCCAGATAGGAAAAAAAGCCCTGTATTATTCCATCCGTTAAGCACTGTTTAGGCTCACAGAATGCGAGCGATGGGGCCTGGGATGTTCTGAAATGGTTTTTCCTGCACGCCTCAAGTTACAGAACGTGAAGTTTGATCGTAGCCGAGCACAGTTACGCTGTCATGCGTTATTGCGGTGCGTAACTGAGTTGCTGGAGGCTGCCGACCGGATTGTGTGATGTGGGTAACAGACACAAGGCTGCCTCTCCCCCCCCACAGAACGCATGGAGACCGCAAACAAGCAGCTGGCCGCTAAGGAATGCGACGGGTCCGAGGATAACCGGAAGACCATCTCACAGCTTCTCGTACAGAGTGGGTCCATTGGCAGCCGCCTGCCCCTTCTCGAACTGTCACTTACATCCATATTTGTGCGATATTTATAGTTTTGCAGCCCTTCTGCTATAATTGGGTGTTTGGCAATATGCGTACTTGACCGTAACTGTGTTCTCATGTGCCCATTTGACGCCATCATTACCAAATTCCAGTCCCTGGATGTGCTTGTTCTTGCCCCACCCACAATGTCAGTGATGATCAGTCGCACCCTCAGCAAACGAGACCAGTCCCTCAGTTCAGTTCAGTTTGTTCTTGAGAGACAAGCTAGCAAGAACGCTCTTGCCAAGACCACAAGTACGATCTTTGCATTTTCGGTATTGAGAAACACCCACTGTTCCGCAGCTGGGCATTCTGGGATTGGTGTGTCAGCAGCTGGTTTAGGCCAGTGATCACTGGATTAAATCACTGATTGATGGCTCATGATTCACCCCGCGCACCCTATGGCTTGTCAACCCATCACTTCTAAAAACTCTGGCTTTTTACCCAGAGTACCCGGTCATACTGAATGAGCAAAGTGCCTAATGAGAAAAATATGGATAATTAATTTAAATCTAGTGTGTAATTGGTGGACAGCATTGTTGCCTCACACCTACAGTGTAGCAGGGGCTTGAGTCCTGCCTGTATGTGTCGAGTCTGCATGCTCTACCTGTATCATATGGGTTTCCTCCCATACAGGGGTGGAGCCACAGCTGAAAGCTGATTGGCCCCCAGAATGCCCCTTCCCCTGTTACTCACAGATTCAAAGCATATTACTGGCTGATGATAAGGTTGTCCCCTCTCCCTTAAAAAATTATAGAATCAACCCTGTTCCCACAGTCCAAAGATTTGCAGTTAGGATAATTGGTGTCTGTAATTTGTATGATTATGTGACGCTAACCAGGATAAACTGTTGGAAGGTGGACAGATGGATGAGAAACTGGCTTTTGATAAAAGCCAAGCCTGGTATATGACATCATAGTGCCTCGCCGTAAGCTCCATGTGGCCCCACGGTCTCCTTGGCCGGACGCCTTGGTCGGTGTATGCTCCCGTTGCTACACGCAGTGTCCCTGTGCCCCGCAGACAAGGAGACGATGCGCGAGAAGGAGAAACTGGAGATGGAGCTCAACTCCCTGCGCTCCACCAATGAGGACCAGCGGAGGCACATCGAGATCCGCGACCAGGCCCTGAACAACGCGCAGGCCCGGGTGGTCAAGCTGGAGGAGGAGGTGGGTGGCTGGGTGGCTTGCAGACAGTCGAACCAAAGCGCGCAAAAAACACATAAGCCAGAAGTATACTATTAGTCATTACCAGTGCCTCTCAATCCAGTCCACACGGACGCACAGGCAGTCCATGTTTTTGCTCCCTTTTGTCTCCTTTTGGGAGGGAGCAAAAATGTAGATTGTCTGGCAGGGAGCTTAGAGGGAGCAAAAACATGGACAGACTATGGGTCCCCGAGGACCGCAATGGAAGTATATAAAGGAAAAGATAAAAGGTACATTTTACTCCTAGGCATATGTCACCTTCTTTTGTGTGAGCTCTTCCACTGCATGCCCATTCCTACCGGTGAAGGCCAATACTGAGGCCAAGTCCTCAGTATTTTTCCTGTAACTCCTGTAACCATGATCCATTGCGGGACAAACCTAGGAAGGGCTAATGCTTTTGACTGTGGTATTTTACAAATCCTGGCTACAGCTGTGACTCTATGCATCTGGGATTTACTTAAGCCGGTTTCACATCAGTCGAGAGCTGCCTGGAATTCCCAGTTTCCCCCGAAAACCCGGCAAGAAGAAGCAGCCCTCTCTCACTTATGTTGTGACGGCGTCACTGATGACATCGTATGTTGCTACCGGCAACAAGAATTATGTTTAGCTTCCATTTAGCATGCGGCTGAATCGCTAGAGTAGGAAGCCTTGTAACCCAAAAGCTTGTTCACTGTAATATTGCTTACTAGCCTAACTGCTGTATTTATGCACCTTTTTTCCGTGGGATGGCCCGGGAGCGATTGATTTATGTTTGTTTTGTTTCATACCTTCCGTATTGTTTCGCCAGCATAATAATGGCTAAATCATAAAGGCGCACCACCCTCGTTGGACCTGATCCTTTGGCCGTTTGAAGTTACTTCTGTTAGACTGTTTTTATGATGAAACATCAAATACTATGCATAGCTTTTAAAGGCAGGCTCTAAGGATCCTGCAGTACATGCTCACCTCTGCAAAACTGCCACCTTTGAAGCCCGAGTCCAGCCCCTCCCCCGTGATACGTTCATTGAGCAGATAGCACACAGAAACACTGGGGGGGCCTGGGTCGGACTCTGGGGAACGCTAGGCCAAAAGCGGCCTTTTATGCGAGCAGAAAGGACCCCCCCCGCTGTGAAGTTGGAGCAGCTCCGAGTGCCGATCGGGTCCGCCGTCCTTCTGTTCCGAAACGTCCTGGCCTGCTCCCAGATGTCCCATTAACGAGGCCGCGGCAATTCGGATGGGGGGGGAGGGAGCGGAGAGCCCTGAAGCGCCAAATTGTTCCGCTTTTGTGCCCGGATTCCCCACAAACGCGCACTTGTTCCTTTCCTGCGCGGGACGCGGCTCCTTGCCTCTCCAAGGTGGTTTGATTTTCCCTCTGGCGTCTGGTGCCCTGCCACAGAACCGCTCCGGAGAGGGAGGCCACGTTGGGGGTGGGGGGGACTTAACCCTCATCGGACAGAGACGTGGGGAGGGAGGGCGGAGGGGGCGCGTATCTGACGCTCTCGTTCCCCCCTGCCTGCAGCTGAAGAAGAAGCAGGTGTACGTGGAGAAGGTGGAGCGCATGCAGCAGGCCCTGGCGCAGCTGCAGGCCGCCTGCGAGAAACGGGAGCAGCGGGAGCAGCGGCTGCGTGCGCGGCTGGAGCGTGAGCTGGAGGCTCTGCGGCTGCAGCAGGTGGGGGGTGCCACCTGCGCGTTTGTGCATGTGCCTGTGCGTGTCCCTGTGCGTGTGTGTGTGCCTGTGCATGTGTTTGCGTGCCTGTGCGTGTGTGTGTGTGTGTGTGTGCCTGTGCTGGTGTATGTGCCTGCACATGTGCCGGTGCGTGTGCCTGCACGTGTGCGTGTGTGTGGCTGTGTGTGCATGTGCCTGCGCGTGTGCCTGTGCGTGTGCCTGCATGTGTGCCTGTGCCCATGCCTGTGCCTGTGCCCATGCCTGTGCCTGTGCCCGTGCGTGTGCCTGTGTGTGTATGTGGTCGGCAGGCACAGTCTCACAGACTGCACGCTATCATGTTCTTGTTGTTTTCTTTAATATCGCACATAGAACACTATACTTCCCTTGTACAGAAGTACAGTACAGCCCAGTACACTGTTTCTCAAACCAGTCTGGGGAACTGCCAGACAGTCCACACTTCTGCTCTCTCCAGAATTGCTCCAGTTTCCCCTGGAGCAATTCTTTTGTGAAAGGCACTATATAAAGAGAAACTGAGTCAAAGTGTATCTGAAAAAGGTGCAGCAGACCATGCAAGAGCGTCCCTGTACAGAAATCTATCCACAATGTAGCCATTTAAAAAGAAAAAAAAACCCAGCTGCAGTTTTCCATTAAAAAAAGTCTCCTACCTCATTTCCTGTCCGCTGCGGCCTTCTGCACCCTCTCTCGTCGTCACGGTGTCTCCTCCGCTTGTGTTTCCCCCTCTCCCTTCGACGGAGTGGTAATGTGAACATCTAGGACAAGCGTGCGTTAGTCCGTCATCTGGTTTTTGTCTTTAAGTGGGGGGGGGGATCATCACTCTTAATTCTGCAAGATTCCAGAAGTTTTCCCCGGTACTGCTATGTTACAGATGCTGGCGGCAGCGGCGCGGGGGGGGGCTTCATCTGTGTCAGAGTTATGAAAGCCGCTTTATATACAGTTCGCAAAAAAAAATCAAGATTTTGATTAAAGCTCATGGCAAAGCAGAGACCCAGAAGGACAATTATCTGCAGGATTTCCCAGAAAAGAGGGGAAAAATATAGCGTAAGAATGCGACTTTCCCGGGAGAATTCTGCATGTCGAGCTGCACATGAGTTCTCGTCCAGTGTATACGGTGGGAGCATCTCCAGATGGGCTTACATGACGAGAGGCGAGGCAGGTCGTGTGAAATTGGGGGGGGGGGGATTTAGGGGAAAGGTTGCAGAGTGGCGGAATGGCACCCCCCCCCTCGACCATTGTAGGGCTAACAGCTGTGGACTCCATTAGTTACAGAGAGACAGATGCTCCTCAAGGTCTGCAGGTGCGGGGCAGGGGGCAGGAGGATAGGAGGAGGATTCCCATCTGAAAATGGCATCATGGGAGCTGTGGCAAGTGAGTCACCTTAGGAATTTGAAAAATTCCAGAGAGAAAAAAAGACATTCAGGATGAACTAAAAGCGGCACTCAGCAAAACTTATGATAATAGTTGTTGTAACCCTGGCTGTGCTGGTCAGAGTCAGGCTGCAATGCCTCTGAGTGTCATGTGTTCTGTCATGTGATCACATAGTCATAATGAAGGATTCATGCTGATCCAACATGGACTGTTTTTTGCGGGAAAATAGATTTAGTTGATGTGAGCTGCCCCTCCAATGTGGCACATCAGCTTCTGTTTGGTGCTTCGGGGGCTGTCCTGGGGCGCCCCACACACATTTAACCTCCGGCTTTAGCCATCACTTCCTGCCTTTTCTTCACACTTAGGTTTGTTGCCATGACGACTGGCTATCCATTTGTGTTGCACACTTAGGTTTGTTGCCATGACGACCGGCTATCCGTTAAAACTTTAAAAACTTTAAATTCTCCCGTGCCGTTTGTCCTTAGCATGGAGGAATCACCCACGATCCAGACTGCCATTTCATCACCCCCGTCATCAGCAACCATAACGTTCCTCGCTGGCGACCGGGCGTCCCGCGTCCGTTTCCGCAACGTTCTTCCAATAGCGCTGTGGAACATCCAGGTGATCTTTGGCAGGCTCCAGGCGAGCTGCTCTCTAGCGGTGGCTTCCTCCTTTCCATCCTGCTTCTCGCACGCGGTGTTTTCCTTATGGCGGACTCTGACGCTGACGTTACCCAGGGCGGGAGAGGCCCGCTGATCTGCGGCTCCCGGTCGAACCCCTCGGAGGCCTCCCGTACGTCTCTCACTCTCGCGGCTGATTTGTGTTGGACAGGCAACTCCTGGAAAAAGTAACAATGGCGTGTTTTCTTAAATCATTCATTCTCCATCTGCACGCTGCCTGGCGGTGCTGAATGCTCGAATCTCGCTTCTTTAAAGCTTTCGTGACCCTTTCCCAGCCTCTCTGGCTCCCTCTCCAAGGTTTCCTGAAATCTCTTTTGATCGGCGTGCGGTTTGCTTTCCCAAACCTGCCCCATGAGGAGCAGCCAGGTTTTTATTTTACAATTTAAGGGCGAGTCCTTTATCATACACGATGGTCGTCGCATCGATGGGAGCATCTGATTCAAATTACATTTACAACACAAAGCTGGTGACGGCGTGGGAACGTCTCTCGCAGCATTTGTTTGATCCGGCTCCCATTCTTGTTTAAATTGTGACCTGACCTCTGACCCGAAAGCGATGCCGCGGCACAGGAGACTCCGGAAGGCGTCTCTGGTTAACGGCGCGTTGCGTTTCAGCGGCAGGGTGGCTCCCAGGGCAGCGGCAGTACCGGGGGCCCCGAGTACAGCACGGCGGCCCTCATGGAGCACCTCCGCGAGAAGGAGGAGCGGATCCTGGCGCTGGAGGCCGACATGACCAGGTGGGAGCAGAAGTACCTGGAGGAGAGCGTCATGAGGCAGTTCGCCATGGATGCCGCCGCCGCGGTCGCCACGCAGAGGTGCGCTATCATATCCCAGCCATGGCCTGTATTTTTTTTGTTGACAAGTCAGTACTTTCCGAGTTTTACTCTCATCAGCCTCTTAAAAACCTACTTGTATGGCATCTGACCCGATTTGACACGATTTTAATGATTATTACCATACGGACAATGCTACAGGGTTCCTCTTGCCAGGGAGATTACATATGAAAAGTAGCTTAATCCCTCAGCTATTAGCACTTCAAAATAAGTATTTTTATTGGCTTCGTGATTTTTGTCGGTTGTTTTTATGACTGATGTTGTTATGTTCTCTTTGAAGGCCTTAGATCCTAAAAGCCTTTTAGGACAGAAGTTTGAGGGCTTTCTTTTTCCCTGCAGGGACACATCAGCTGGGATCAGCCATTCCCCATCCAGCAGTTATGACACCTCCGTGGAGGCGCGGATCCAGAAGGAGGAAGAGGAGATCCTGATGGCCAACCGCCGCTGCTTGGATATGGAGAGCAGGTCAGATACCCCCCCTCAGCAGCCAGCTTGCACTGTAAACAATAAGTACTACTGAGGACAGCCTCATGTATTCTGTGGAGCCACGATTAGTTTCTGATGACTTCAAGTCCCCAGAAATGTTGAAAGTATTACCCCAACTAAAGACCAGAGAGGCCTGCAGCTGTGAGCAGAAATTAATAGAGTGTTGGCTGGACTCTGCCTTAATTACTTCTTGGGTGGAAAGTTGGTGGGATTATTGTTCCACTCGTCCTTAGAAGCTTTGAAAAGCTTCATGGTTTATAAGGACCTTGTAGCCTTGGCGACATTCTGCATTCCAGCTCTGTTGAGTTGACATCGGGACTCTGGACACCGAGGCCCAGTGTTGTTTTCCAAAATTCAAAATATTTACACGTTTGGTTATCGTTCCAGTTTTCGCCATGATTGGCACCGTAGTTTCAATGAGCAAGGCTGCTAGCACCCAGTAAATTTCCATAAGCGAACCACAAAACTGGCCAGCGAGGATAGTGCCACCATGTGGCCGTGTAACCTCATCACCCATGTGACCCTAACCCCCAAAAGGATCAAGAGCCTTCACGCCCAGATCATCGAGAAGGATGCCATGATCAAGGTGCTGCACCAGCGCTCGCGTAAGGAGCCCGGCAAGTCGGACGCGCCGTCGACCATGCGGCCCTGCAAGTCGCTCATGTCCATCGCCAACGCGGGCGGCTCGGGGCTCCTCTCGCACTCGCTGGGCCTGAGCAGCAGCCCTATTGCTGAGGAGCGCAAGGATGACCGCAGCTGGAAGGGCAGCCTGGGTGAGTGCCGGGCCGGACTGCGGCTAGCGCGTTAGCGCTGGGGAATTACAGGTTTGTGGGGATTCCCTGCCTCAACACCACCTCGGCCCCAGGGGACAAATGCCTCCCAGAATATTGAGAAACACAGGCGGTTTTGGATTTGAGCGCAAATGACCTGAAACCGGACATCACTCTTATTAACCACTAGAGGGCACCATACTTTCCCCTTAGGGCAGTTTGAATACCTTATGTTGAATGGCCGCTTTAAAAGATTACATTTTCAAATCCCTCAAATGACTTCTGTGGCAAATTACCCTTGTGTTTGATTCTGAAATCCCATGTTATCCCATGGAGCCAAAAAAGGATCACAATAACAGTATTTGGAGAATGAGTGTGCATATCCAAAAGCTGTGTATAAGCACACCCAGAGGTGGATAGTTCATGTCCAGAAAGTTAGAAATCCAGACCGCAAGATTTTGCTTCAACCAGCTAGTTGAGCACTTTGTGACTGTGACCCTTTATACTCATCTGGTTAGTTAAAAACAAAATCTTGTTTTTTACTTTTTGAACCTGAACTATCTACCTCAACTATCCACTTGGGGGGGGGGCAGAGTGTGGCTCAGCGGGTTAAGCCCTTGAGCAAGGCCCTTAACCCCTAGCTCCCTGGGAGCCAAGCTTACTCTCATGGAGGACTCTGGTGAGAAGAGAATTTCCCCACAAGGATCAATAAAGTATCAATCAATCTAAGCACACCTGTTGGGTATAGGATGGACAAGTTGACATTGTTTGGGGTTCATATATGAAAGACTGCTTTGCAATCACGCTAATTTGATTCATTCGATAACTTTGTCTATTTAGGTAATGATGGTAATGAACAGTGGGTATATCTCATGGCACTTGTCGTGATGACACAGGGTAGAGAGCTGGGGTTGTCACGTGACTTACACACAACTTTCCCTGACCTGTAGATGCTTCCCCTCATAGTCAGCATGGCTGCAGTTCTTAGCTGTCATGTAATAATGACCTACGGTTTGCGTGTGTGGACTCTCCTGCACATTCAGGGGTTCTACTAGGTCCGGAGTTCCGCACAGACTCCCTACAGGCCGAGTCCATCTCGTCATCGCCCTCGCCGGTGCTCCCATCCATGCCCATGGTGGCCGGACACTCCAAGACGGGCAGCCGGGACAGCTGTACTCAGACCGACAAAGGCCAGGAGTCCGGAAAGGCCGCTGGTGCTGGCGCCGGCAGTGCTACTCTGCCCCCCGCCCTGGCGCCAGCCCGTATCACCAGTCCAAGTCCAGTGTACATTCCGGACCGCATCGCAGGTACAAACCCAGCACAATTCGGCATCACCAGCATCAGGACTGTTAAAGCCCCCACACACGCTCAGCAGGCACTCTAAACCCCGGTCCGAGAGAAGCATGTGCACCTGTCACCTTTAAACCAGGAAGTACTTCAGAACTAACACAAAGGACTAAGTAGGTTCCATTAGCATTTTAACAATTAAGAGCTTTCCCCTGGACAGAACCAAGAAATCAAGCTTTAAATCCCATGTTGAGTAAGATAATTGCATGCTGTCAGTAACCAAATGGTTTAACCCACTTCCTGTTGGTTACTTCTGTTGGCTCCCATGGGGTAGGAAGGTCACTGTCAGCAGAACGATAATCCCACCCACAGCGGCATTCCTCCAATCATCTGAAGCCGGGGTTTTGACAGACAGTTGACACCGTGAAAAAGTTTGGATGCCAAATTTAAGCCCCGCCTGTCTCCCCTCCCCAGATGTTCCCGTGTTCCACAGCAGCACGCTGGAGAGGAGGCAGCCTGTGCAGTCACTGCCGCAGCCCATCACACAGCCCGACATCGACAGCGAGATGGTGGAGATCCTCATCTAAGCCCCCGGCTTCCGTCTGACCTGGGGGGGGAGGCGGCGAGTCAGGCCAAAAGGGGGATCCTATGCACACTACACAATGACATCTCTTTTTAAAAAAAAAAAAAACTTTAAAAGGTGAAGGATCTTTCTTTTCATCTTCCTCTTGTAGCAGTAGTTGACAGCCACCGCGTGTAAATGCGGTGCTGCTTGTGACTCAGATCGTGTAGAAGAGACCCTGTACACCCATCAGGGTTGTTCGTTCCTTTTGTCCCCTCCTGCGATCCGTTGTCCTTATGTACAGTATTGCTGGGGTTACTTAGCCCTCCGGACCAAATGTTTCTTAATAATTTGTTGCACTTTTATTCCCCCCGTTTGCTACCTTTTCTCCCCCAGTCTGGCAATTTATGAGTGGCTTATATTTACAAATTAAACTAGGCACTTGGGTAGCAAGCAATAGCATTTTAAACCTGTACATATTGTACTATGATGCTGTAGGGCAGGTTGTTTTTTTAATTTCTTTCGTAAAATTGGAATGGGATGGACTTGTCACTGCTTGGGAGGAGAAACACTGGAATATACAGTGTCCAGCTCCTGCTTGGAAACGATCCTGTAATTATGGTTGAAGACTGAAAGGACGGGTGACCCCACTGGCCTGGGGTCGTCCACGTCGGTGCCAAACCACACAGCCCCCTCCGGACGTCCCACCCCAGTACAGACTGTGAAAGGGTTTTTTCTTCGGGGCTCCGGGGGAATGCTTCAGCCTGGACTGTCTTTGGTTAAACCATACACGTGTTTCCGCCACCGTGGTTGGTCCAACATTTCACCGCGTCGCATTCCCAGAGGGTCTCAGCTGCACCGTTCTCAGCTAAACATGTGGAATGTAAAGTGACCCGTGAGGAGCACTCAGCACACGCCAGGGCACATGCCTCAGTATTGATGTACATTCAGACACACACAGCTAACCTGGAGCGCCATGCCCCGGCGATAGCGCCACCTAGTGCAACTCTGCTGCTTCTCAGCCTACACCAGCCCATCTTGTTTTACTTTTTTCACGTCATTTGAAACGCTTACGTCGCTTTATTTCTTTTCATCTGATCACTTTTGAAAGTGGTATTTCGAACAGGAATAACTCGGAAAGCTGCAGAATTTTTTACATTTTAAAGCGTGGAGAGACTTCCATACCGTTTAAATATGTGATAGAGCCAATGAAACATTTTTGTGTTGCTGTAGGAAAATGTTCCAGGCTCGTTTTTTTGGTAGCAAAAAATCACAGCAGCAAAACTTGACAGTAAGCGGTATTGCGTGCATGTTTTTATGAAAAGGGATTTTCCGTAGGTTATATTTAGAAGCCCGTCACAGTATCATTCCAGCTTCCAAACAATGTTGAAATGCTTGCAGGAAATCGGTGTTAACCAGCTGGATGTTCGAACAATAGCAGGGTTCATGCTATCACACCCGTGGCCAGCTCAGTGTGTTGCTTTGGCAAGTTTTTCAGCAGTTCTTCCAGTACGTCTTACTGCCACGTTTCGTTAAGTCCGAGTTCGGAGTTTTATCTTGCTACTTCACTGAAGGTCTTCGGTCTCCCTGATGAATTTTGGCAAGATATATATGTGTTTTTTTTGCCAGTGTTACATACCTGTCAGTGAAAATCTCAAAAGCCTAATGCCTATCTGTGACCTCTCTGTCACCCAGCAGAAGACACGGAGGGTGTTTTTTTGAAAAGCACGAAAAACGGTTGAAATCAACCGGAATAGAATCAAATGTTTCTTTAGAGAAACTGATAAAACGTTGGTGCCCCGAATGGGGAATATGAATTTCAGCCTGCATCTGGTCACAAAGGGGATTTCTGTTTTTTGTTTTAAAATAAATTTCTTTGGGTTTCACTTCTTTCCCTTACGGTTTGTGCTCTTTTTATACAGTAGAATTTGTGTATTTTTTTCTACAAAACCCACAACAACAATGCTGCTTCCCGTCAGTATACAGTCGCAGTCCAAATCCAGGCAGTCACACCACTTTTTATCAGTCTGTCTGTGGTTCAGGTTATTACTCCTATCAAAGTTTCAAATTACTTAGATTGAATGTTTAACATTAACTTAAAAAGTGTTTCTTTTTTAATTAAAGAAATGCAGCATAAAAACTTTGTTTCTATTTTATTTGCCATTAATATTTGAGCACATTTTGTATAAGCATAAAAATTGCTATTAAAAGAATGCTTTCTTATATATCATTTAATCTTCTATGTAACAGGCATTTTTTTTTTATTCATATTCTGACCCTGAGAGGGCAGCATTCCATCCACCCATGCCCCCATCTGTGTTTGGCCATCTTATACCACTCCAACTCCAGCCCCTACAGCCATGTTACCTCACTAGCCTGTGGGGGGGGGCGTGCTGTCCAGAGTGGGGTCCACGCTACGCCGGTCAGGATGAACTCAACCAGTATCAAAAACAAAGGGGGTTCAGACCAAAACCACCATACTGCAAACGTCACCCACATGCGAGCTGATGGACCCCCGCTTCCGAGTCAAAATGGAGTGCGCTTTGTCCTAAACTAAACCGTAACCAGAACCTGGACACTCAAGACAAGGATGATTTGGACATTAATCTTCACATGAGTACTTTTATTTGTCGGTAAATAAACAGCAAGCTGAAAGTGCTAAGTGACAGTGCACGCATTAGAACGATGACTAAATTAAATTAGTCTTTACAGGCGTATGAGGCAGTAAAATTAACAATGCATGTTAAATAAAAGAAACTCGCACGTCCTCCACATGTTGAGAAGTTCTGGGTTAATAGTGCTTTTTGCTCCTTTTGAGTTGCTACACACATTAGAAATACATTAAATATATTTATCCCCAACCACGTCTCAGTCTGTAAGCGCAGTTGTTGGGTCGAGGTCCTGCTTGCTGACAGCATGTTGGGCGGCCAGCTAAGGGGTCACGCAGGTCACAGGCCGAGCTTAGTCCTACCTGCCCAGCCATCTGCCATTCCTCTGCTGTCTGTGTGTGCGTATCTGTGGCCCAGGCATAGCTGCGCAGTTGTGGGCGGCTATCTGCGCAGCCAGAGCCAGCCGTTGAGCAGGCAGGTGGAGATCAGCAGGGAGAACAGCAGCTGCTCGCTCTGCCGACGTTCCGCGTTCTGCCGCTCCAGTGCGGCCAGCCGCCGGTTCATCTTCACCACCTGGGGGCGCCAGTCACACACCCCGGTTACCCCAAAGTCTCAAGCATTCTACCCAGAGACTCACAAAGCCCAAGCCAGCCCAGCAATACCGGAAAAGTTAACTGAAATTAAGCTTTACATTTTAACTGGGGATATAACATGGGATTAAGTCAGCATCTATGAATATAAAACACACAGTGACCCTCCTTGGAGAGCGTGTCTAGTCATGATACATCACTTCAACCTGCTAATCTCATTGACAAATACCTTTATAAGCCAACTTTCAAAAGAGAGAGGGCAGAAGAGCTATTACACTTATTCACTGCTTGAATGCCACAGCATAAAGCCAAACGTTCATACAGAGTTACCATCCAATGGAGCAGAACAATTACCATGCAAGTGGGTGAAAGGGTTTCAAATGCATTATTAAAGCAAGAGCATTAAAATCTGCAGACTGCAATGACTCCCCCTGCTGGCACTACAGTTAATTTCAGGTGTTGAAAGAAATACACAAAGATATCCTTCATATTGAACACACCAGCCACGTGGACCATCCATCCATCAATCCATCTGTTTTATAACCGCTTACCCTATTCAGGGGATCAGAAGCCTATCGCGGAGGCCACTGGCACAAGGCAGGGAAAAACACAGGGTAGTGCACCAACCTAGTGTGGGCAGGGTGATGACGTGTCCAGAAACTCACCTGTCTCCGTAAAACAAGGAGCTCAACATTGCCCCCCCCTTCAAATTCTGGTAGCCATTCCTGTGTGGTACTGCCTCAGGAGAAAAGAAATTAGCTTGGAACAAGAAAATGCAGTCAACATATGGTTAACACCGTAATCTAGCCGTGCTGTCATCAAACTGATTACTTTGAGGACTAAAAACCTAACCGCTGCAAGTAATGCTTCGTTTTTATTTATTTATTTAGTTTTTTACAGGGCTGACTTTTACAAGACTAGTTTAAGGAAATGACTTCAAAGGTGATCCCTGCTGAGGTAATTAAGATTATTACATTTTATTTATTTAGCAGACACTTTTACAGGAGCAGCATACATTTTAAAGAAAGCTGGGTCAGATGGTCCCTGGAGCTACTGGGGGCCTCGCGCAGGGGCCTGACTGTAAAATCACCAGATCATATAATAATAATAACAGTGATGTTTTTGCCCAAGTGCAAACAGAAGCAGTACTGAAGGCACCGGATCATTCTATTATCCCCAGAATAGCAGAAAAATGTAATGCAGCATAGGGCCTGGGCGTCATACCACCTTCTCCGGCTGAGACCTGTGTAGCAGACTGTCTCTGTCGGGGCAGCGGTGGGGTTCTCTGGGCTTACGAACCTGAAAGTGGTGCAATATTGGTACAGTATTCAAATATATTTTTAATGTGGATAGCATGAAGAACTGTCCAACAGAACAGCGGTCCGGTCACAGGGGGCAGGGCCTTCTGAATTAGGGAGATCGAGAGCGGAGCAGGAAGTGTCTGTGGCATAGGTCACCTGGAATTGTATTTCCGGGTCACAGACTGCAGGACGCGCTGGGAGGCCAGACGCCCCAGGTCTTTGGCAGCCTGGAGCATGTGCTGTGGGGTCAGAAGGCTGGGTGATATGGCAGGAGGTCCAGGGTGCTCTGCAGACTGTGGGGGGTGTCCCGTACTGCGACTACGGCGGGGAAGGATCACAAACACAGGTAGGTCTTATTATATAAATGAGCAGTGAGCAGAACTGAGCAAGTGGCTGGAGAAACGGATGTCTATCAAACAGCTGTAACTCAGACACTAAAAACTGGCGTACCGTGGCAAAATGAATGACATTATACATAACTCTGGCTCCCCCTACTGGTGTCTCAAGACACTGACATAACATGCAACAGGCTTTAGATTCCAATTTCAGTCAGGATCAGTCATATTTTAAAATGACTAAATGTGTTGCAAAGTCATCTATTTTTTTATCTGTATGATATTTACATTCATATTTCAAGGTGCCCCAGAATACACTAAAAACTCAGAACCACCATTTTACCTGGAGAATGTCATGTGGCAAGCTCAAGCTTTAAACAAAGCGGGGAAGAGAATTAGGGTTGCACCGATACCGATACCAGTATCGGGTATCGGTCCGATACTTCGTTAAAATACCCGTACTCGTATCGGAA
>JAODKN010038038.1:0-21008 GCA_026774425.1 Petrocephalus zakoni
AGCAGCAATTTTCAATGATGGAAATATAAACTAACATTTAAGATTAGTGACATTTAGGTAATAGTGCTCGTACGGTGTCTGCGCACGTGCAGTATTCGATTCGCCTCATTCGTCACCGTACGACAGTCTAATTATACTTCCTTTAGGTGTGTGCTGAATAGTTCATAATTTAAATGTTTGACAGTTTCTTAAAGACTTGGTGAAGATAACTATTCAAATTGTTTGTTAGAATCTAAATATGTATGGCTTAAATTATAAAAAACATTGCCTACACTAAGGGAACTGACACAATAAAGGGGCTAATCCCGACAGTCCCAATGCTTTATCACCTCTGGTCTTTAGTCTGGACTTTTAAATGACAAATAAACCCCGGTTCGATGATCTTATGGGGTCTACCTGATTGATAGGGTACTATCAATTAAGATACATACAATTTTTAAATAAATTCTGAACTGGTAGTCTGGCTGCAGCATTCTGCACCAACTGGAAATGATCAATGTAAGCACTGCCCAGTCTAGCAAATAAGGCATTTATTATTATTATTATTATTATTATTATTATTATTATTACTATATTACAGCCAAAATGTAATAAAAGCAGTATCTTCAAAAGAAAGGGAGGCTCTAACCTTCACAATATTCCACATTTGATAATATCTGGGTTGTACCCATTGATTTATAAGACATTTAAACTGGAAACACCACTATGTTCCTAAAGACTGGTTTAATATTCTATTCTATTGTGGGCCAATTACTATAATCTGTTACATCAATGTTAAGCTGAAGAAAGTTACATCCAGTTTCTCACATCATTAATACAAGCTAGAAGAATCGACAAATTAGACACACCAATGACAGGTACAGCTGTAAATTCTTAGCATGACAGTGATACTTAATGGTATATTGAGGGATGACATGCCCGAGAAGGACCATACAGTATGTAGTGACAAGAATCTGGAATCTAAAATGGGGCCTTGAGGTACCCCACATGTAATCACAGAGATACAGATATCAAGGAAAAGAGGACAAGAGGACATAAATTTGAACCTGAGATGATTTCCATCTTAGAGAATCGTTAAAAAAAATGTAGGACAGCAGATGTCAAACATGCAGTTATATTCATTTAGATTTTTCTCACATATACTTTTTTGTTCTTGTGAAATAAAATAAAATTTATTTCTAAAGCACTTTTTAAACAAATGGAATTGATCCCAAAGTGCTGAACAAAAAGCACTTTTCTTAGGGGCATGAATGGCAGCATCGCGTCTCATCCCTAACCTGTCTGCATGACAACCCTGGTTATTGGAGTCACATTTAGTAAATAAGCTGTTACCTCAGGATAATTTAATAGTTAAAAATCATTTTTATGCATAGTAAATGCATATTTGCTTAGAAAACATGCTTTAGCATTAAGATGTGCACAAATAAATAGTACAGTAATACAATAGGTATTAGAATTTTTTGTGTTCTCCAAAAACCTGCTGATATCTTGTTGGATGACCAGAAGAACACCGCTTCAGTTCCCAAACCTCTCCTCAGGGAAACCTCAGCCATCCCATGAATTTGTTACAGATTTTATTTAACTTAATTTATGAATTATTCTCATATTGATTGAGGTATTTATTAACCAAACAAGCTGTGCTGTTGGGTGAGTTTAACAAATACACGGATATATTGGATAGTAACTGCAAATACTGTGGAGACTGTGGAGAGGTTTTTAAATGATTAAACTGACATAACTCAACGGACATAAAATCAGTTTTATACCCACAAGAACATCATTTAAACATAATGTGCTTTGTCTGCCAAAAGATTTTGCATAGCACAGTAAATTACAACACACAACATTCTTCTTTAAAACACATTCAACAATTGTTTAAACACTTGAATATGCAGATTTATAGCAAAGATAGCCAACATGCCCTTGTACGTCTCTCCTTAAACGCAGAGCTTAATGGTACTTCCTCTGCTGTAACAATAAAACCCAGGATAGAGGGGCTCAGTGAACGTGGTCTGGACCCTGTGAAGGAGAGTCATTGTGTCAGAGACGCTGTAGAAGGACAGAGTTCCTGCCCTGTGATCCAGGTACACCCCTATCCTGGAGGAGCAGGGGCCAGATATGTCATATATTTCATTATTGTGCATGAAATGGTAACTCAAGGAAGAGCAGTACAAACACCAGGACTTGTCATTGTTTCCAAGTCCACTGTCATTACCCACTCCTTTCCTGCTGACCCCTTTATATGTGACAGCTATACCAACCCCAGCCCCATTGAACTCAGCCTCCCAGTAGCAGCGCCCAGTTAGTCCCTTTGTACACAGCACTTGGGGGTGCAAGTTAAACCTCTCCCGGTGATCAGGGAATGACTGTCTCTCTCTCTTCCATGTCATCACTCTGTTCCTCTCTGAGAGATGGAGGTTTCTGTTCACTGTATTGGGGTCCAGTGTGAGGTGACAGGAGTCTGATGGAGAACAAGAAGATGTCAATAAACTGAACATGTATAAAAGGCTTAGGATGCGCTTAATGTGCATGTGCTCTGGCCATAACAGATGACGCATGTACGCTGCAAACTCCTTTGCCATTTTGTGCACAAGAGATCGGCTGCTAGCGCTCGGCACGCGCCACATTGCAGTTTGGCTTTGCCTATCCGGCTGTTATTATTCCCGCTTCCCACGTCGCCTTTCTCTGACTGATCCAGTCCATAACATTTCCAGTATTTAATGAGGAAAAGTAAGTGCTTGTTGTTTGTTATTATTTCATATCATGTGAGTCCCATTTCCATGCATATCCAGCATGACAGAGCTATGGCAAATAACATCACAGTGCGTACACTGTGTTACGTTAGTATGTCCATACCATTCCATATGTTAAAGTTAAGCAGAGGAATCTTTCATGCGGCTGAGAATAGTTTTGTTAACGGCGTCTGAATGCGGATACCATCACGTAATACCGTAGTTTCACCACAAGGTGTCGCCATTGTCCTTTATGTAACCGGGTTAAGTAATCAAATGTTTATTTCATTTACATCTCATTTATTTCCCTGAAGGGTAATATTATTTGGACCTAATCCTAAACTACTGTCTGGTTACAAATATATATTGTAATACCGGTGCATGTACCTATGTCTGAATAACTTTGGTGGCCGATATTTAGTACCATCTATGGATAACTTGTTCATATTTCATGCTATGTCCTGATGCTGTCACTGTGCCATTGCCTAATGGTGATGTGTTGTATTTCCAGACTGATAACAATACTGGGTGTAAAACTGCATGATCACTGCTGGAACCCAATACAGTTCAGTGAAGGTATCACGGCTCCTCGTCCTCATTTCCGTACCCTGACCACCCTCTCTGCTGTCACAACCGAAACAAAACAGCCGTCCATAATTGCCGCATGCACAGGACTAAACAAGTATTTATTATAGCATTTATTCAGGATCATACTTGAAATATATATCAGAATCAGAATCAGAATCGTGTTCATTGGCCAAGTAAAAGAGCGAACACTTACAAGGAATTTGGTTCCGGTCGATGGTTTCTCTCAAGTACAAACACAAGTATATACATAACAACATATAAATGACACTATGAACAATACACTGAGTGATAAATAAACAATAATATAAAATCTACGGTAAAAACGTAACATGGATTTACATTAATAAATATAGCGATGTGTTAAATGTATACAAGTATGTATACAAATGTATACATGTTTAAGCCGTAAGCTATTATGTGTGTAAAAAGTTTTCTAGAGTTCATCCGTCATGTCTGAAGCAGCAACTCTAAAATAAATAACATTAATAGCTGTGATGACAGTTTATCTGTCACCTTTACCTAAATGCTTAGTACTGTAATCTGCTTTGTAGTAGAGTGGTCACTGCTAGACACTGAGTTTGTGTTTGTTTGGTTTTTGTTCATTTAGTCTTAGTCCTAGTTGTGCCTCCCCATCTGGAAACCTTTTCAATACTCATTTTTATTAAAATAGTATCAGACATTATAATTTGATGGTGGCAGCTTTCTCCCACCACAACTGTGTTTACTTGAGTTAGTCTTATTACCATTGTAATGTTTTGACATGTTTTCATTTGCGTGTTTGTGAAGGACTCACGCTGTAAAAAGTCCACTCTGGTCCTGTGCTCCATGATACTAACTCCAGTTTCTGTGGAGATAAAATGAACATGAACTGATGCCTGCTTGTTGAATGCAACAAACATAGTTTCCGCTGCAGTACTTCTGATACGACTTTGGAACTTTCAGATTCCCAATAAATAAAATGTGTATAAAACATTCAACATATTTTACATGAATTCAAATTCAAATTCAAATTCAAATTAAATTCGTTTTTTTTCCCACAAACCTGATTTCACAATTAATTCTTCATGAAGGAGCTTAATTATCTTGTCTTTCAGATCAGAAACAGAATTTTTCAAACTGCCAAAATCACTGCGTGAGTAGACATCAGGGATGGGTGAGTCTCCAGGTCTAAAAGGGGCTCCGTGTAAGTGGCATCTCTGTGGACAAAGAGTTATCATGACAGACAGGCTGACTTAGGTAGATATGTGTCCAAAACCACGTGTCAGATTGTCATAACATAATAATCTGTGGCAGTGTCCCATTTCAGGGTCTACAGCCGTCTATGGCTGCATCTAAAGACTGGCTGCATGAAATGCAATGCATCACAGTGGTGAGACAAGGCTGTCCCATTTCAAAGGCGCTTTCAAATGCAGCCTAGAAATGCGTCCTTCTTTTGGCGGACCATAAAGGGGCCACTGTGAATGAAACCCTTTGGGTACAGAGATGTATGCTGTCCTCTCATTCAAAACCATGTATCCAGCGCCTGGCAGCTTGGGGCCTGTCTCAGGAAGCACGGGGCACAGGCAGGGGAACTGCCAGTTTTGTCCGCTAAGTGAAGATCATCGAGATAAACACGTATTCGGTAAGTAAACTGAGCAGCTGGTGTGAGAACCTCGATGCACAGAATTAATATGCTGCTGGGGGAGACAGAAGCACTAAATATAAAACAGGGAACAACAAGCGATGTCATGTTACAAATCCTTGTAGCCGCTGCTTTGCTAACTGGCCACAGAGTCAGTTACAGTACATTATGTTACCTGGAGGAAATGGATGTGATCCTCTGTGTGTGAAAGCTGCTCCAGCTCAGAGTGTCTCCTCTGCAGTTCCTCAATCTCCTGCTCCAGTCTCTCCATGTCTCCTTCAGCCTGACTCACTGCAGCCTTCTCCTGATCTCTGATCAGCTCTGTCACCTCAGAGCGTCTTCTCCTAATGGAGCGGATCATCTCAGTGAAGATCCTCTCGCTGTCCTCCACTGCTGTCTTAGCAGAGCTCTGTCAGAGACATGCAAAGGACAAATGTATATTCAGCTCTCACTGTGAGCCCAGATCAGACTGGATGGTGACCAAACACTGAGATCCTCTTCGACTGAGAGAGGGAGGGTTCAGGCTGAGCCCTGAAATGTCTCCTCCAGTAGGCAGCTGCCATTTTCTCATCTGCTTCTTACTCACTCTGATTGAGACCAAGGCCTCTCTCAGCTCCTGCAGCTCCTTCTCCCCCCTCTGGATTCTCTGCTGAAATTCCCTCTGTGCTTCGCCCATTTGTTTCTACAGATGGAAACAAGCTTGTTTCATTAGCTAAAATCTTGTTCTTTAACTCATAGGTTAGATCATGTTAAATGACAATAAACTGACATATTAAAGACACCTGGAAGAAGTGAGGGGAAGAACCTCCAGTGCACATCTGGGCAGAACTTTACACATTTGGTGCCAAAGCCTCGGCACAGTTTATCCTCACTGAGAACACAGCCTCAGATGGGAGAGAAGGTGCTAAGAGTTATTTCACTTTACCTAAGCAGACTTGATCTGTACCTTCACAGCAGACGTACTCACATGCTAACTTTGTTAAAATTCTTCAGTCCTTTATGTAAGTGAGTTTCTCGCCTTACCTGTACCTCTGCCCATCCTTCACCAGCTGGGACTGTATCATGGCCTCTGTGTTCATCAATCACACACAGCAGACAGATACACTGCTGGTCAGTACGGCAGTAGACCTCCAGGAGTTTATCATGGTGGGAACAGACCTTGTCCTGCAGATGTCCAGTGGCATTCATCAGATTGTGTTTTTTTCCTGGATTGAGTTCATTGTGAAGCTGGAGGTGAGTGTCGCAGTAAGAGGCCAGACACACCAGGCAGGACTTGACAGCTTTGCGTTTTCTCCCAGTACAGACGTCACACTCCACATCTCCAGGTCCAGCATAATGGTCAGCAGTAGCTGCTTGTAGTCCAGTCTTCTGCAGTTTCTCCACCACTTCAGCCAGCATGGTGTTTCTGCCCAGAATAGGTCTGGGTGTGAAGGTCTGTCTGCACTGGGGGCAGCTGTAAACTCCAGCATGAGCCACCCTATCCCAGTAGTTCTTAATGCATTTCATACAATAACTGTGTCCACAATTAATGGTCACTGGACCTTTCAGTAGATCCAGACAGATCGGACAGTTGAACTGGTCCTCGTCGACTGCCACACTGGCTTCTGCCATTTTACCACGGACTCTGATGGATTTAGTTTCGTTTTCTCTCGCAGTCACTTGTGAGTGAGAGCGGCAGGAGCTTCCTGCTTCTCGGCTGCAGGGGGTGTGGTTTTGGACTCAGGTCAAAGGGCTGTATTGTGAAGCAGGATCACTTCCGTGTTTTGCGTACCTAGAGTTTTAATTTTAAACAGGTTATATTGCCCCAGGCTTCTCGATTAATGCAATCAAAATAATGTTGCGCAATATTGGGATCAGGATTGTTTAACACAGTTACTCATTGACTTTGGAAATATTATGACATTCTTGAACTTAAAAAACTTGTCTTTCTAACGGTGGATTTCTGTAATTAGAAACATAACATAACAGTGGAACCCTGTAATTCCACCGAAAAACACACAGAGAGGGACTGGAAAGGGCTGCGCTGGATTGATAACATAAGACAAAACGGCAGCATCATTGCCAAACGAAATTATAAGTTTGATCAATTGCCCAGCCCTACTGGCCGGTCAGTCCCTCAGGAAAAGTACTACGATATAATTATTAACGTAATAGCATAGCAGTGCCCAGCGGGGACATTGAGGGTCAGGGGACATGTACCCCTTCAATTCTGATATAATGCAGTGCCAGCAGGGATCAGCATATCCCAGCATGCTCTCGGGCGATGTGTACAAAGCCCCTTTTTGTGCTGTTGTTGTTATTAATAGTTGTATTTCCCCATTGTGGCACATATGTTGTCCGTGTTTCATGTGAACCCTAGCTGTCTGATCCTCTCGTGTCCTCAGCTTTGTATAAATCCCCTACCGTGTGTGTATCAGACCTCCCTGTGTTCCTACTTGTATGATAGACTCGATAGCTAGTTAGTACTTTCATGGATTCTCTTAAAAATAATATACTGAAGAACTTTGTTCATTTTTTGCAAGCGAGTCATTTAGAACCGTCTCCCCAGCGATACCCCAGATAGCATAAGTACATTGATTCAATGTTTTTTT
The DNA here is from genome assembly GCA_026774425.1 of Petrocephalus zakoni. Taxonomy (NCBI): domain Eukaryota; kingdom Metazoa; phylum Chordata; class Actinopteri; order Osteoglossiformes; family Mormyridae; genus Petrocephalus; species Petrocephalus zakoni. The sequence goes on from JAODKN010038038.1 coordinate 7,533, forward strand.
TAAATGCATTGAATTGATGTTCATCTCCGGCATCAGAATTAACTCATTACCGCACATCGGTTTTTTATTGAGCTAATGTTGATTCAACGTTATATTTTGATGCATTACAACAATGCAGCAACTTATTTTCAATTATTGTTTATGCTTGTTTTATGGTTTTGTTTTGGGGTCGCATTAATATTTAATTAACAGCAATTGGCATATTTTATTAACAATTCAATTTAACATCCGGGTTTGGGAACGAAGCACTTTTCAAACAGCAGGTAGTGACTAACACTAAGGGAACTAAGCCTTTATTTGCTGTACTCATGTCAAAAACCTGTGTCTAAGGCTGTGAAGGTTTGCGCTGCTCGCCACCCGCACGCTCTCGGCATACCGCAGCCAACGCTTAACCACGTCTGAAAACTCTGCCTGCGTCCTTGAAGAAAATACCTTTCGCACAGCATCTAAAACAGATGTAGGCATGTAGATGAGATTTTTTCAGTTTTCCTTAATATTTTCTTTGATATACTACTATCTGCAATTTGGGAATAATTACAAGCTGAAGCTGACTATAATAATGACCAGATAAAATATGAATGTCTCTTTTCAAATTTAATGTCCAGACAATTAACTTATTAACTGTAATCAAAAAAATATATTTGTGACTTAGAGAAAATGCAGTCCTGTAACATGGTACATCTCAGGCCGCTTTTCTTTCCTCGTGCTGCCCAGCTGAGGGAACTGGCAAACTCATGTGTACAAGTCTGTACAAGTCTGTGTCTTTCCACACTTGTGGGGTTGTGCCCCCCAATCATGGCGTAGTATGTTATCTGTAACAGAAACAGCAGCAGTACATGAAAAGGCTAGCTCTGGTATTGCTGGCCAGAGTAGGTTGTATTATTGTATTGTATGAGTATTTTCCCCTCTCAAGGAGCAACCAGGTTTCCATTAGTGACTACAGTATGTTATGTCTTGGTGAACTTATGTTTGTAGTTTTCTTGCAGTTAATACATTTTTTAAATATCACACAGTTATAAGGCAAACTTCTGTTACGGATAGCATTTTTGTATTTGTTTCCCTCCCGCAGGGATAACTTGAGAACCGGATGTGACAGACAACATATGCCTTCAGTTTTAACCTCAGCACACTGGATTTAGTGTAGGACACATGCATTAGACAAAGCAGCAGACATAAATAATTTTCTTGTGATCCACTGTACTCAGTCATCATTCCAGTTCAAGAAAAGGAAAACCTCCTGCCTTAACGACTTCAGAGCGGTAGCCTTTACAACACCCTTAAAAATGTGGATGAGTCCAACTACAGAGAGGAAGTAAGTCGATTGGTATCATGGTGTGAGGAAAACAACTTAGACCTGGACACACAAAAAAAACGGTGGAAATGATTACTGACTTCCAGAAAATCCCTCAGAACCATCTCCTTTGTTCATACAAAACACTACCATTAGCAGAGCTGAAGCCGTCACATTTCTAGGTACCACCATCCAATAAGACCTCAGATGGGACACAAACATCACCAGCATCACTAAGAAGGCCCAACAGTGCCTATACTTCTTGCATCAGCTAAAGAAATTTAAGCTGTGGCAGAAGTTCATGGCCAAGTTCTACACAGCTGCTGTAGAATCAATTATCACATCCTCCATCTGTGTCTGGTTTGGCTCTGCAACATCTCACTCCAAGAGGAGACTACACTATATATTGTGATGCACAGAGAAGATCATTGGCTGTCAGAACAAAGCCAAGAACAAAGCCAAAAAATAATGTCTGACTCCCTGCATCCTGGCCACTCCCTTTTCCAGTATCTTCCATCTCAGCGAAAGCAGAGAATAACAGGCCGTAACCGTAACAGCGTCTTCCACCAAGCTGTCACCCTAACAGCATCTTCTGCCAAGCCGTCACCCTAACAGCGTCTTCCCCCAGGCCATCACCTTAACAGCATCTTCCCCCAAGCGGTCACCCAAACAGCTTCTTCCCCCAGGCCGTAACCTTAACAACGTCTTCCGCCAAGCTGTCACCCTAACAGCGTCTTCCCCCAGGCCATCACCTTAACAGCGTCTTCCCCCAAGTCATCCCCATTCTAAATAAGGACACATGAGAAACTGTCTCATAATCTGACCACCCACTGTATAACCTCCATTTAATTTATAAAACATGTTTTCACATTACATCTGTCCATTCATCTATTTATCTATTTATTTCTAACATTCTTGCCTCAACATTGCACATGTACGGTAAAAGACTCTTGTTTTTTTCCTATTTACTTACTTATTTAGTAAGTAAATAGTAAGTACTTTTAGATGTTTAGTTTTTATCTTTAACTTACAGTATGTATGTCACGACACCACCCACACCAAATAAATGCCTTGTACGTCCCTATACTTGGCAAATAAAGATTCTGTTCTATTCTAATATAAATTCTTTATACTGTAATTCTAGATGATCACCTGAAGAACCACCTCTCACTACTAACAAAATGTATAATATATAAATATAAATGCTAAATTTGAATGGATTGTCTTAATTTCCAAGCACAGCCTGTTAAAATAAAGGGCTACAAATGGGGCAGAAGCGTAATATGTATGTTTGAATCTAAAAGGAAGGCAGAAAGAACAAATCCTGTCCACACTGTCCCTCTTTGTTTGACACACTGTCAGTCTTATTACTTTGTTTAGACCTGTAATTAGTGTGTTGCACACATCCTGGGTCCGTCTTGTCTAAAAATAAAACTCTAAAAGGGGTAGGGGAAATAAAATGCACCAGTGAGTTACAGGTAACTGATTTCAGGAAACTCACTGCAGCTTTCATAATCACTGCTCCTCCTGGTGGATAGATAAATCATTGCGAGTGATTTACACACAGAAAGTTAAGGGGCGAATCATGCTGGCCCCCTTGTTCATCATCGTGGGGGATCTCATTACAGTCAAGGTCCTACCCAGGTCCCAGCAGGGACCTGTCATGGATCAGCCAGGGCCCCATCAAGGATCAGGGAAAATTTCAAATGGCTACATCTGTACATCTATTTAAATCCATGTAGGTTGCAAGACATAAAATGAAGGCTATTCTGTCATACATTAAAAACTATTTCTTCTATTTAGGGATTGTTACTAAAGGGGTGCATTGTGAAATAGTAATAAAATTATATAACCCCAGCCCTGGCATATGAAGACTCATACTGTACTGTAGCTACTCTATTAGTTTCAGAAAGGTCCTTTTTATGAGTATTTAATAACAGACAGAACAGGGATTTTTAAATCATAATCAGAAACCACAATCTTTTTTCCTGTTTACACTGCTGTCTGTTTCTCAGAAATCATGAAGCCTTCTGCTGCTGTATCTACCACTAAAATGGTCCCACAAACAGTCTCAATGCATGATGAAGAAAGAACACAGAGGTAAGTATCCAGCAGCACTGACAGCAGTGTGGGGGTCCAGCCAGCAGCATCTACCTGATCACACAGTCATGGGAAACTACCATGAAATTTATAGGATCATGAATATTGTTTTTCATTTCCCAGTTATCTTAATATACTGTGATGGCATCTCATACAGGGTGAGCCCCTGCTTTGTGCCCTGTGCTGCTGGGGATAATCTGCAGGCTTGCTTGGAAGATGGGTGGATGGATGGATGGATGGAGCATGTGTAACACATGTAGCGTGTGTTATAGTACAGATGTGGCTGTATCATGTTACTATAAAGCATGTAAGACTTTAGTGTTCAAATACACCCTCTTATTCAGCTCTTGGGTCCAGCTTGTTTCTGTATGTAGGACTGGGCTTACTGGTGCTGCTGTTGATCATTAAGGTGGTTATTATTCTCTCAGAGCAGATTCACTGCATTGTTCTTCAGGTTTAAATATGATACGTGTCACTGACAGACACTGTGATGCATTATATGTCTAACAGGTGGGAGCAGGTTCTGGGTGCTGTACTGAAAGCTGGGACTGGTGTGTTTTATCTGCACCATCATCGCCATTCAGCTGTATTGGAGCTCCTGTAGAAAGAGGGGAGCCAATCAGAGAGAAGCAGAGGGAGGAGCCAATACAAACCACGAGTCTGAGGAAATTCTGATTAAATATACATTTATGCTGTTAAAATAATCAGCATACAGCCTATTTTAGCGCATATACTGTAAATAAACATCAAGGCTGTATCGGCAGGGTTAGGCTGTGCTTCTATAAAATGTGTCTTTATATATCAGCAGCGTTTTCACTTTATGCAGCAGCAATTTTCTGTGCATGAATCTCTCTGGGTCAGAAGAAATAAATGCTTATGCAAACTGCAGTGAGGCCTCTCTTACATGGCCCTGTTTATTCTGTCCAGTCATGTTAAACACAGAGAGATTTATCTGCAGTGCTGGATTATCTGCTGGGAAGCTGTGTAGCCAGTGCTTTACACCGTAATAAGTACCATATAAGGTCTTCAAGAACTGCCCCAGGTTTTTGGAGCGTCTTTGGAAGATCTATAGAGTTTTCTGGAGGAAAGGGAAGGTACCTCAGCAGTGGAGATATGCAGAAGGTGTGTGTATTCCCAAGGAGGAGAAGGCTAGCAACATCGAGAAGTTCAGGATAATCTCTCTCCTTAGTGTTGAGTGCAAGGTCTTCTGCAAGATCTCACACTATAACTACAACATCAGTGCCTGGATGCAGGTGGCTCCTCCAAGGTCTTAAATGGCCCATTACATGGGCAAGAATTAGCTTCAAGCCCGCCAATTCCAGGTCCTTAGTCTGGAGGAAAGGAAAAGTGACTGACCGGTTCCGCTTCACCCTGGGAGGCACTCAGATTCCATCAGTGTCAGAAAAGCCAGTGAAGAGCCTGGGTAAGCTCTTTACTAGAGATCTGAGAGACACCACTGCACGCCAAGGTACCAGCGATGACCTTGACACGTGGCTCTTGAGGGTGGACAAGTCTGGGCTCCCTGGAAGGTTTAAGGCCTGGATCTATCAACATGGCATCCTACCGCGTCTCCTCTGACCACTGCTAGTCTATGAAGTCCCGATCACCATCGTGGAGGGCTTTGAGAGGAAGATTAGCCAGTTCCTACGCTCGGCCTACCACAGAGTCTAAGCAGCATTGCACTCTTTGGGCATAACACCAAGCTGTAGCTTCTTTTCAGTAGTTTGGCAGAGGAGTTTAAGGTTACACGAGCCAAAGAAGTCCTGCTTTATAGAGATTCTGCCGACACCAAGGTCTCCTCAATAGGTGTAGAGGTCAGAACAGGACGGAAGTGGCGTGCCCAGGATGCAGTGGATCGAGCAGAGGCAAGGTTGCGACACAACATCCTGATGGGCACAGTGGCGACTGGGCAGGCCGGGTTGGGTAGCAACCCAAAACCTAGCTACAGTAAAGCCAGCAGAAAGTAGGAGCAGAAGCTGATCCAGGAGGTACATGCTGAGGTGGAGGAAGCTCGCTCCAGCAGAATGGTTGGCATGTCCAAGCAGAGGGCCTGGACCAAGTGGGAGCATGCAGTTGGCCGTAAGATCACCTGGGGAGAACTTTGGAAGGTGGAGCCTTACCACTTCAAGTTCTTAGTCCAGTCAGTGTATGATGTCCTCCTAAGCCCTGCTAGCCTGTTCACCTGGAGCCTGGTGGACTAACCAGTCACTAAGTGTACCAGGCATTACACTTTAGAAGCCTGGAAGCAAGCTGAAGGTAGGCATGTCTTCCCTGCTTTGCTTAATATGACTAGATGTTTCCTGAAGTTGGACATTTCGATGTCAACAACATCTTGACAGCAGCAAACAAGCATTACATTGCAAAGTTTAATTTGTGCCTTTTTCAGAAACGCATTGGAAATGTCTTTTTTTTTGTATTTATGTCCAGCAATGGAATGCCTTTCTTTCTTTGTCTGACATTGCCTGCAACAGAATCTCAGACCACTAAGGCAAGTTAATTGGCAGAAGTGGCACTGCAAATGTAGATGCGGCAGGATAACCAATCAGAAGCGTCAGAATAGTATCAAAGTTTCAGCTGTGGAGGAAAATAGAAAAGGAGAGTTCATAAGAAAACCATGCAAAGCAATAAAAATACTATTGTTAAACATATCGGCAAGGTTTTGCATACAATACTAAGATGTAACTAAAATTGAAATCATGAATATTTCCATAAGTTACTGTAATTTAATTACACCTTTTTCTCTAGTAACTGTAACAGATTACAAATGTTTTTTTTTCGTAATTAAATTACGTAATGCCGTTAAATGTAACTCATTACACTCCAACACTGTTCTTTACAAGTGCTTTGCTAATTGGTGAAAATAAAATTATTTGTTCTGATTTAATAAATTATTGAGAAATGCATGGTTTGCTGTACAATATTACCTTGATTAAAAACAGACATTTTCAGACTGAATTTTTTTTTGTGGTTTTCGGGTCGCTCCTCCCACCAGAGCCCATCAATCAAGAGCCCTCTGTAACACACAAAAAAACCATGTAACACACAAAACCAGGACCGCCCACTCCTCCCATAACCCACCAATCAGGAGCCTTCTGTAACACACAAAACCAGGTAGCACACAAAACCGGGACTGCCCACTCCTCCCACGGCCCACCTATCAGGAGTCCTCTATAACATACAAAAGCAGGTAACACACAAAACTAGGACCGCCCACTCCTCCCACAGCCCACCTATCAGGAGTCCTCTATAACATACAAAAGCAGGTAACACACAAAACTAGGACCGCCCACTCCTCCCACAGCCCACCTATCAGGAGCCCTCTGTAAACCACGTAACACACAGTGTTTTCGGCTAGTTGGGTAGTAGGATTGTGTTTGTATTTTATTTAATTAATCTTTTGGGCTAGGGTAAGTAGGTTTTGTGCACCTAGCCAGTGACCTGTTTTGTTTGTTGTTTTGGCCTGGGTCACTCCTGAAGTTCACACTGGTGATCCTGTGAAATGCACTTTGAAAATGTAGCACTTTGCATTTGGTTATTTGTGTCCCCTTTTCCCCTTGTGCCCCTTTGCTCTTTTATCGACACCTGATACATTCGAACCCTAGACTGGGGTGCAGAACCACGTAACACACAAAACCAGGACCGCCCACTTTTCATAGCAGCCCATGCATATTAGATGTAACAGGAAAACAGGATGTGCCAAAAGTTACACCTATTTGTCTGCTTCAAATGAAAATATCGCTATTTAATCTACAGTGGTGAGGCTTTCAAAATTTCAAACTTAGATTAACTTGTTGTTTAATTGATTTAGGTGCCGTATGCTCGTGCATGAGAGCAAACTAAGGAAGTTAAACAGATCAGAGATAAATTTGGCATTTGCTTCACTTGCATGTACATTTAATCTCTGAGCTACAATGATTTTTAGTAAAGACCAACTGTCAGTTGTTTTACTTTGAAGTTATATTTCTAAAATTATAAGATTCCAGATGTTATTGAACTGTTTGTAAAGGTTATAGCCTTTGACATGTGTATGTACTGGCCCTCATTTATCATGCCATGCGGGATGGAATGACTCAAAGGTAGGCCTCTGCCTGAACAAAACGGGGGTTTATTGAAATAAATAAACAGAGACTGGAAATTCACAGGACAGCAAGAGATCAGAACAAGAAGGCGAGGACAAAGAATGACACGGGAGGAGCGACAACAGGAGGAGCGACAACAGGAGGAGCGACAATAAAGACTGGGCTAGCGATGATGAGACAAACAGGAACTTATATACAGAGAATAGTGATGGGAGCAAAAGAGACAGAGACAGACAGGACAAGCCACATGAAGACAGGGGCAACACTTAGAGGGACGACAGAGACAGGAGTGGGTACAGAAGAGGGAGACACTGGGGACACAGACCAGGAGAAAAGGCTGCACAGGGCACTGGGACAGAGACAGACAGGACAGGCCACAGGAAGAGGGCAATTTAAGGGACGACAGAGACAGGAGTGGGTACAGAAGAGGGAGACACTGGGGACACAGACCAGGAGAAAAGGCTGGGTACTGAGACAGAGACAGAGAGGACAGGCCACATGAAGACAGGGGGGACAAGTAGAGAGACGACAGAGACAGGAGTGGGTACAGAAGAGGGAGACACTGGGGACACAGATCAGGAGAAATCAAAGGCTTGACAGGGCACTGGGACAGGAACGGAGGCACAGTGAACAAAAGCATGGGGCCAGCAGGGCCGGAGCAGGAGGGCGCTGAGGGTCCTCTCCTCTCAGCTGCTCCTGGAGAGTCATCCAGGCAGATATATTACAGCAGACAAGAGTCTGGGGGTCTGGTCTGAATATTGTACCCCTGTGTCCCTCTCCTGGAGACAGAGACTCAGCCAGCTCCTCTTCTGGGCCCCAGCTGACACCACTGAGTGGCCCGGGACCGGGTAGGCCCAACCCAGCCTAGTGGCAGCCTGGGGGCGACCAGAAGAGGATGAACAGGCTGCCAGGGCGATGAGGGGATACTAGGTCGGGCAGCGAAGGGATGGCAGGAGGCAAGAAGGGAGCAGCTGGGGCACCTGGAGTGAGCACCGGTGTTACCTATGGGATGGCAGGTAAAGCAGAGCAGGGTCAGCAGCTCAGAACAATGTTCCTAGCAAAGACGTGGTTTGACTTGGGTCTGGGTCAGACTGCATAGCTGCCATGAGGTCAGGTGAGGGTGGAGATGCCCTCTCAGGGTCAGGCACCTGAAACACGGCCCCTGGGGACACAGTGGTTATGAGGATTGACTCTGGAGATGCATCAGAGGCCCTTAACCCCCAGCTCCCTGGGTGCCGCACAAGGTGGAGAGCAAGGCTGGGGGAGGTGAGAAGAGAATTTCTCCACGGGGATCAATAAAGTATCAATTATTATTATCTGACTGATGCACCTGCCACCTCAGCCCTCCTGACTGCTGCCTGTGAATGTGGCCATAACTGTATCTGTGTGCAGTTTGCAGGCTCCCTCAGTTCACATGGGGTTTCTCCAGGGTCCAGTGCCCTGCAATGGACTGACGTGCTGTTGAAGGTTTACCTCATTTTACTCTGTGTGATTCCAGCATTAGGATCTAGTTAATTATACTAATGATAAATAACTATGATGAAACAGATGAGTCTTAGAGGCAGCGGGGAGATCCAGCTAAATTTTATGTCTTATTAGCACTAACATACTATAAATCCACAGTAACTGTAATTCATGAAGTCCTCTTTATTCTTGCAAATGTTTTTATCTGAAAGAAAGGAGTTTATGCATTGATAGTTCATTTTGTTCTCTACAGACTAATAATGATGGTGTGACTTTCTGAAGAGATAAACATCCAGCCTTGTGTTTTTGTAACTTCCTCCTTAAAGTGCCCACTCCCCCTTCGCTCTGACTGCTGTGTCTGAGGATAGAAACGACTGAGACAGAGATGGTACAGAGGATGAGGAAGTGAGGGTCACTCTCCACAGACCTGGGCTCAGTGACACACACACATATGGATCCTCTGATGCTCCTGTTCCTTTTCATTACTGGGCTCACAGGTGAGTGTCACTCATTACAGGGGAGCTGAGTAGAGATCTCTCTCCTGCTCCTCCACACACTGTCAGCTACAGTTCGGAGATCATGATGGACATCTGGTCAGAAGAAATTGCGAAATTTCAATTGTGAAAAGATTCAGCTGCTCTGCATAACATTGTCTTGCATATTATGAATACTGTTTGGATTCTTATGGGTGTTTGTATGAAAACATTTGTAATTGCTCTACTAATATTTATGAAAAGATCAATGTACCATGTTGTTGATATTATAGATATAATATCTAAATATTAATTGTAAGACACTCATGTCTTTCTTTAGTGACCCAGCAGTACTAATTCAGTCTCTCTCGCGCATTTTCGCCCGACTTTTGTCCGTTTTGGCGCCTCATACCTTTGGCTTTCTGTGAGACCTATGATTGATCTTGGTCTTTTCAGCAGCACAGGTGGTTCTGTGAGCAGACACCCGGGATGCCATCAGTCATTTCTGTGTGTGCAGTCAGAGGGTCTAATCACCCAGCTGCATGTGCTACTGGGGCAGGGGTCAGGATCAGCCTCCAGCCCAGTTCATACTTCACTTTTCCATGTGCTTATTTGGGCTGCAGACCGTCATGTCAGAAACACAAGCAGTGTAGAGAAATGGGTAAACATTTAAAGTTTCAAAGTTGTTAGTAGTGTCACTTTTCAAAAGACTTTTACAGCAGTTTAATGTCTGGACAGAGTAAATTATCTAACAGATATTAACAGATATACAGATGCATACACATGCTCTCTATTCTTTCTTGGTTGATCTCTGCTCTGTGTAAGTCAGTGCACCCACCTACTGGAAACAGCTAGTTAATTCTCTTGCACAAGTGCAGTTGAAGTGCACCGATGTGCATAATTGCCAGACTAAAAAATCCGGGCTACACGCACATAGTCCGCAGCCATCTGGCACAAACCGCTGATAACAAAATGTACGTCACCTCACCTGTGTGTGACTGAAAGCACATGGAGAAACATGAAGTATGAATTGCCTTTTGGGGATCAAGATTAGACCTGATTGTCTTTTATTTTGCAGCAGGTTTGGAGAGCTAGTTAACCTCTAGCTGGTAGAGACTGGAGGCAGCGTGGGGGCCTCACACCTCCAGGCCTGTGGTTTAGGAATCCAGCCCAGCTCACTGCGGGCAGGTTGCATGTTCTTCCTGTATCTACACTGGTTTCCTCTGAGTTCTTTGGTTTCCTCCCACAGTGCAATGGCATTTGGTTCAGGTGAATTGGTACGTGTGGAGACAAATCTGTAAATATGTGCATAGATTTGTGAATGTCTAGGTGGACCTGTGAATGCACAGGCAAATCAGTAAATGCGAACATAGGTATTAATGGCTAAGAAGTCTAAGTATTTTGCTCCAAGAGCTGGAAATACAGACAAGACATGAGTTACAGCTCAGGCATGGCTCTTTATTGGCTGTCGTTTGACACATAATTTTTGCTACACTTCCGAGATCTGCAAATGCGTGTGGAGATTTGTGTAGGCGTATCGCGATTCATAATAATGCCCTCTGAATTTAGCATTTTGCCCATTAAGTCCCACTGAAAATCTGAAAATGTGTGAGTGTGCCCTGCGATGGGCTAGCCTCCCATCCTGGGTTGTTCCCTGCCTTGTGCCCATAGGAGGATCTGTCACCATCCCCTGTTCCTCTGAAGACAGATATAAAACTCATGTGAAATACTGGTACAGAGGGCATCATAGTTATTCATGTACTCCTGTAGAATGCACTGGCTATCCAGATAAGAAGGGTAAAGTATCAATCACAGAAGATCCGGACCAGCAACCAAGAACAACCTGAAAACTGGAGACTCTGGTGACTAACGGTGTAGTGTGGAGATCAGCAGAGATGATTTTTCTTAGAGACAGACATCCTCTCCATGGAAACATGGTCTAATAGTAGATTTTTAAACTGAGTTAAGTTCTCTTTTGACTTCCAGTTCAGAAGGATGGTTTTCTTAGCTATGGTTGGTACTGTGAGGAGCTATATATCTCTATATTAATGTTAGTTAGATCACAGAGGAGACAAAGTGAGGGGGAGGCAGGGATGAGATGCCCTAGGTGAGATGACAACTTCACATTTTTTCTGCCAGAATTCACTGACCGGTGTGCAGTACCAAAAAGCATGCAAGAAATTACCTGAAGTGCCGATGTCTCTGATACCCATCTGGAACATCCTTTGTCCTGTGTAATGTCTTCTGCGTAGGATTTTGCACTGTATTAAGTTGGTTGGAGTTATTAAGAAGTTTGCAATTTTAGGTGAGAGTTCTAGGTCCAATTACTTACTGTTTAGCCTGTTTAGTATTATTGATTTAATTTGAAGATATTCTAAGTGCTTATTCTTGTCAATGCCATAAGTTTGTACTATTTTGTCAAATGAAATCATGTACCGTATTCCGGCATATAAGACAACTCGGCGTATAAGACGACCCCCCAACTTTTCCAGGTAAAATAAAGAGTTTGGGATATACTCAGCGTATAAGACTACCCCTCTTCCAAAGCATACCAAATAAAAGTTAAAAAAACATCACTGGGGCTGTCGTGAAATTTCTTCCGGCTGCAAAATTCCTTCCCCCTGTGACACGTATCGCTCAGCTGTCAGGCCTGTGACGCGTGCACGGAGATGCGGTTCCGAGGCACTCCGCATGTTCCGGTGTACCCCTCAAGTTCTCGAGTTCACCTCAATAAAATACGTTTACAGATGTTTTCTAAAGTGTGTTTTCAGTACTTATTACTAAAAAGTCGTTCACATTTGGCTTAATAGTACAACCGACCTGTTTTATTAGGTCATTGATGTGTATTTAGTTCGTCAGCGGCATGTTTTGATGGTCACAACCGACATATTCGGCTGGATAACGCTTGTCACACTTAAAGGTTTTATGTAGTGACATCTGTCACGCTTTCGGCGGGATAAACGACCCATAATGCAGGCTGCTTGGGGTATGCCCTTCAAAGGGGCGTTTATTTGCCAGAATACAAAATAACACAAGGGGAAAGCGCGAGAGTAACCACGGAAGGTATAAACAACACTCGACAAGGGGCACAGGACACAGACTCACTAAAATAGGGCAGGACATCAAGGGGCAAACAAGAGGCAGCTGATCCAAGGAAACAAGCGGAGAATTAACACGAGGCAAACACAATTAGGGTCAGGTGCGACGAATCAAGCCCCGCCAGAGGGCAAAACAGGGAAAAAACATGAAGGGCGGGGCTGAGCATAATATAGCCCCCCCCCCAAAGGCGCGCCCTCTGGGCGCGGCAAACCCCCAGGGAGGGGCCATGGGGACCGAAGACAGGACGGGAACACGGGGCCAGGACACCAACACGCAGGACCCGGGCAGACATCAGGCACGGAGCACTGGAGACAAGACAGAAAGACAAAACAGGCAGACCGGGAGCAGGACAGACAGCAACCGACAGACCACAGGCAGAGCCAGGAGACACAGAGGAAGAAAAACGGGGGAGACAGGAGGAGAAGAGGGACCAGGAGGAACAAAGGGACGAGGAGGAACAAAGGCAGAGGCAGGGGGAGAACGGGGAGCCCGAGGAAGCCCACCCCAGCGAGGGGCGGCAGCCGCAGGGTCAGGAGGCGACGGGCAAAGGGGACGAGGAGGGAGACGAAGGGGGACCCCCGGCAGGCGAGGAGGGAGGAGCAGCCACCGCAGGCGACAGCGTGGGCCACCGCCGGCGAAGGCGTCGCCGACCGAGGAGGCAGGAGGAGGGGAGCCAAGAATCATTCAATCAAGACTGATCATTACTGGTGTGCTGTAGAGATTAGTGGACCTGGTCAGGTGGATGACTGTCGGTCTTAATAGAGGTTAAAGGTAAGATGTTTTAACAAATTTCCCAAATGTTCTTGCCAGTATCAGTGGGCTGTAATGGACAGTATTTGGACACTAAAATAAGAAAACAGTACTTCATATCTCTCCTGCTCACACAGATGCTCGGAGTGTGAGGACTGTGAGCTGGGTGTCTGCAGAGAGAGGAGGATCTGTCACCATCCCATGTTACTATGATCAGAAG
>JAODKN010038598.1:0-20918 GCA_026774425.1 Petrocephalus zakoni
ATAAACCTGGCCCCGCAGATCTCCACATCCTGTTGGGGGGCGGTCCCCCCCCCCCCACACCTCCCCCACTTTCCCTTCCTGACAGTCAGCGATGGAGGCATTAAAAGAAATGGGCCAGCAGAAAACAAGCGGACGCTGGAGGTCCCCGTTTGGGAACAGCGGCTGTTCTGTCTGGGTTAACGGAGCCTTGAAGACCTGCTGGTTCTCCACTGTTCCTCGTAGGGTTCCCCGACTAGGCCTGCATTCCAGCAGGTTCTGGTGGACCGGGCTCATCCCAGGCCAAAGCTCTGGTCCACAAGAATCGCTCCTCGACACACAGACAGTGACGCCTGTGCCACCCCAATGACGTTTTCAGTCAGACTCCGGTCCAGAAGAACCAAAAGAAGATCAACCAAAATTTCACAGAGCAGAACAAGACTCATATTTCACCAGTGAACTATCACCTTATACACCAAGTTAAAACCGAGAACCCACAATAACTTTTTACTTTTTGTTTTCAATTAAGTAATTAAGATACCTTTCAAATAGCGGAGTTTGAATCATAAAACTTTATTTGTCGTCTAAAGTAGAGACTACACAGGAGCGGTGGAACAGGCCAGCCCTGAGGTTTCTCTGCAGCGATGTTAGAGTCGCACACGGCGGGGGCTTCCTGGCGGCCTGCTGCAGACTTGCTGCCGATTTGTGCACTTTGTTCTGAAGGGGTTTTGAGCAGATTTATACAAGCGGTGACCACCGTGCCAACAGGACATCCTGCCCCAATGCCCTCTGGGTAATCTCCACAAAAAAAAGAGAACGCAGAGGGGAAGGAAAACAAGCGGGCTTGACGAGGCGGGCTGGCATGAGGGCCGGGACCATTGCGACTACCTGGCCCTCTCCCCCGCCGACCCGCAGACTGCTTTCATGTCCTCACTGTTCGTGGTGCTGGGTGTGGGGGGGGTGGCTTTCTGATGGGTTTTGGAAAATTACATCATCAGAGATGAAGGAGTCTCTTCCTGTCCCGTGAATGTTTTTTAAAAAGCCGGGCAGGACCAAAGCCGCCTAAAAATACAGCTTGGAGCTAACTGGGTGCAGGGAGGAGGGGGCATCCGCAAGTTGGTGTTTAGGAGCCAGTCATCATCGTAGGTGTGGGGGGGTTTAAATAGTGGGGTGACGGGCAAAAATCCCCCAAAAGGAGGCGGGGAGTGAAGCAGAGTTAAAAGGCCTGCAGGGCGACGGCAGGTCGCGAGGAAGGTCCGGAAGCTGGGGGCGGGACAGAACGCGAGAAGGTTCTGGAGCGTAGCGGGAGGGAGATTGCATGGGGGGCGAGGTCGGAGGGAAAGAGGGCAATGCCAGCATCCGGGGCCAAAGATAAGGGGTTAAAATTGTCTTATTTTTAAAATATTAAGTCTATTTTGGTTTTAATGGAGTGGGAGTACATTAGGCGGAAATACTGAAGTAGATTATTAAACTGGGAGAGGAGGAGGCAAAGGAAAGAAGGTAAAAGGTTGATGGGGTTGAAAGATGTTCTCCATGTTTTAAATATTAAACCTATTTCAAGTTTAATGAAGTGCAAATACTATTGGGAGGGTTCTTAACGGGAATATTAAAAGGCGTAGGTCGGAAGGGGCCCGTTTTCATTATTTCAAGCGCTCACCTTTAGCCTGCTGAGACTCTGTTCTGGGACAGTGACAGATGGGGCGGAACCTGCAGGATGACCCAATGGCGTGAGGCGAGCGGTAGAGGGGCGGGGCCCCCGGCAGCCCGGCTACCAAACGCTGGTTAGCAAAGAGGAAGGAGGAGCCAGGGAAGGGGAACGAGAAGAGGCGGCAGCTTGGAAAGTCCGGCCGTTTGCCACGCGAGCTTCCCATGTGCAGCCCAAGTCGCCCTTGGCGACAGCAGCGGCGGCTTGTACACTCGCGAAGACGCATGTGTCTGCAAAAGTTAAAATAACTTTCAGTTACCCCGTACCCATCTCCACCCACTGTCCACCCAGCGCCAACAAAAAATGTCAGCCTGATTAAAAATAAAAGATGCAACGGGCTCTTTGAAAACGGCGAGGAGTCGGAGACGACGTCGGAGGGAATTTCAGCGCGAGCGGCCGGGAAAGCCCGCGCCGATGAGGTAACGCTCCCCAGGCGCGCGGGCTAGCGCTGTCCATCTCGAGATCAGTTACAGAAAAGCCCCTTTGAAACCAGAAAGGTCAAAGAGTGGGTTTCACCCAGCGCTATCGCGGCATGAGGGGGGAGAATGTGACTGAGCGCACCCCAGTGCACCCTGGGAACACGCCGTCAGACTTGGTAACGCTAATACATCTGTCCATCATCTGCATGGACCAGAACCTGGAGCCTGTCCCAGGATGGAGAGGGGATGAGGGACACCCTGGATGGGATGCCAGTCCATCACAGGGCACGCAGACAAGACCCCAGCCCACCTAAACCGTGTTTCTCTGGACTTTGAGAAGAAACTCACAGGGAGAGCTCCACACAGACAGGACCAGGGGAAGAAGTCGGATTTATTTACATTTACGGAGCTGCTATTACAGTGCTATTTCCTCTATGGGAGGCCCAGGGATCTTGGGATCGATTCCCGCCCACAGCTCTTTGTGTGTGGAGTTTGCATGTTCTGCCCGTGTCGTGTAGGTTTCCTCCCACAGTCTCAACATATCAGGGTTTGAACTGGTGCCCTCATTGTGTGATCCTGTGTGTGAGAGCATGTGTGTGTGTGTGTGTGTGTGTGATTGATGTCTGTGTGTATTGCTCATACTCTGCACTGTCCTGGACTGGCTCCAAGTTCCTCTGTGATCCTGCACTGGGTAAATGTTTATAAAAGATGGATGGATGGATGGATATTTGTCTTGCGTGATAATTCTTGTTCATGCTGAACGACTGTTAAGAACCTTAAAACAGACCTGGATGTCAGATTGCGCTTTAAAGTTTATGATGTATGACGAGCATAAACATTAACGTTGTTAGGAGCATTACTAAAAACACACGAATGTGGAAATGTATCTCGTCCCCCTCCGGTGACCCGCCCCCTCCCGTGCCACTCTGATGGAGACCACAAAATCAGCCAATGGGGAAACAGCAGGGCAATGGTCATGTGACAGCCGTGCGGCTGACCCCACCCCGTTTCAAACCATCACACCAGCCCCGGTCCAGCTTTGGCAGAAAAAGACTGAACATGGACTCCTACAGCCTGCGCATTTATGGCCCTGTGTTTGTAACGTTATGCGGCTAATGGCCAATGAGAGGCTGTGGCTGTGTGTCACGCACACACACATGCACGCACGCGCACATACGCCCGCTGCTCCTCACCATCTCCCAGGCTGCCCACATCCCAAGCACACAGTGCATTGAAATGACTCAGATGAGCGAGTCCAGGCAGCCAACACCCCTTGCTAGGAAAATCTCTTATCTATTTAGTCACTCATGTAGTCTTTTTTTTTGTTCCTGTCCTTAATCTACTTTTCCTGAAGAAATTATCCTGAAAACAGATGCCCGTGACGACAGAAAACATTATGTGGTGCAGAGTTATACTCCAGCTGATCTATAAATACTACATAGTAATATCAATACTACTGGTTCATTACGTAATACATTATGATATTATATAATACATTACTCTGCTGCCCTGCTGACTTCCCTACATCCAAATTGGCATATTCTACTGGCGCGGTAATCTTTCGAAATCTAGCCGATGGATATCTAGTTTATGGAAATCACAGCCCCCATCTGGGACCCCTGTGACAAGTGGTGTCATTAACTACTGCCCCACCTGCTGGCCGAAAGATCCAACACATGAAGCGGAGAGAAGGAGTAAGTCCCTGGGTTCAGCAGACGTTCACTGGACTCTCAGTTCTGCCTGCGAGTTTCGGTGCCAGCACTACCAGCTAGAACCTAGACTCCGCAATCTTCTGATGCTGGTGATTTGTGAGAGAGCCGTGCAATGCAGATGAGGGACCAATACTTATATCGTCATTTATGTAACAGATGCTTGTGTCCAAAGTGACACACAGTGAAAATCAGAGAACGGGGTCAGACAGCAACCTTGGAGCAACTGGACTTAAGAGTCCAGCTCAAGGGCTCAGTGCTCATATGATTACCATGGGATTTAAACCCACAGCCTTGCGAATATGGATACATATCTATAACCTGCTGAGATGCACATTACAGCCACAGAATTGTTACCTGGTGTATTTGCATGCTTCAGATCTCACAAACCAAAGATCCACACCTGAAAAACATGAGGGCTGATTAACAGTACCGTTTCTTACAGCTCCTTCACTAACTTGGCACCCGTTTCTCAAAATTAGCCCAAAATGTCAGCTTCGTGTATGGATCTGCCCATTTTAGCAGCGTCACGTCGGATTTCGTTACACGGACGCAACTCTTTGCCAATGACATGGACCAAATACATTTTAAAATGAGCTAGCTCCACTCTCCATAGAAGAACAAGCACTTCATACCATCACGGTAGGCGGGAGAGTGTGATCTAGAGAAAATCAACCTCCAAAACACAACAGGTCGCTCAGTCAGCGATTCAAGAAATAAAAACTACATGCAGGGTGGATCGACAAAGGAGTGCTCGCCTCAGGAGGCTCACGCTAAAGCTATTACAGTGCGACCTAACGGGACATGAATGGGAAAATGAATGAACAGGAAAGACGTGAGCTGGGATTACGAAGCCCCCGATTAATAATCCGAAGTTTATTTTCAATAACGAGTGTCTCCTTTTTTGTGGGTGATGATGAGGTGACTCACTTTCCGCTCTTGTCTAGATAACAGGTCAGACACGCATGTTTATAGGTTCAGGACTCGGGTGGAGGTGAGAGAAAGTGCAGAGGGTCCCAGGGGGTCTTGGTGTCATCTCAGGGGAAAAACACCCTGTCTCTGTCGGGTCTCACCTGTGGTTGTAGCCGCCTGTCATACCTGAGCTTCCTACGTCTACCGCGGCCTGTTTGATTCCGAGTGACTCGCAACCGTAATATAACGTGGAGTGCCCCTCCCCCCCGGTCAGGATTACCGGATGACTTCCTGAACACCTCCTGACACTTAACGGCTGAGCTTCTGTAATCTACGCAACAACCGAGGTCAATTTAATTATCCTGTTTTCTTAAAGAGCCTGTGCCAATTTCTCATCCAACTCTCTTAATGCCCGGGAGATTATCATTGTCTCAGATTTAATGATCTAACTCCTGGTGCCAGAAACCGCTTCCTATAGCCGTCGGGCTGCTCTCTGTGTTTACACCCAGCGACATTCCCTGAATATCTCCATGGCAAACCCTTCCGATGCCCTTTGGGGCAGGAATAAGCGAGCTTCAGCGGGTATGCAGCCCGATTCCAACTGCCCCTCCCTGCACGCAAAAATAAGATCAAGTAGCCGATCCTCCCCCGCTCACATCAGAGGAGCGCCCATTAAATTGTGACTACCATCCAACAAGCACCCTAACAGCCCATTAGGAAGGGGGCCGCCAACCCCCCCCATCCCACTCCCGGCTGGCACCGACCAGGCACACCTGCGATTATACGCTCCCCGTCCGCCCAGAGAAAATAAATCAGCCAAACAAAATGGAACCCTTTGTGATTTTCCCAGTGGTAATTCTGGAAGATATTCCCAGGCTGTGAACTACGCACCCTTTGGTGGTGGTCTATAGTGTTTAAAAAACACCCACAATTCCCATACAGTTCACAAGCCAGCGCCTGGCTGAATGGGCTCACCTTCACCTCAAGAAATCATTTCATAGTAGCCGCCTACAGAGCTACAAGCATGTATTTCTCCTCCAGATCATATTCTCATCACTTTCTGACATGAAGTCCTTTCTGAAGTGAAGTCCTTGTAGCCTTGTGGACCGAGCAGCCCTTACACAACACCGTGAGACCCCAGGTTTTATTTGTTCAAACAGTCTCTGAGCCGCATTCGCCATCGCTCGGTTTCACTGACGCACAGATTCACTCCACTGGCGTGCCGCTCTGGCCAGAGGCCCCGCCTCTCGCCACACCCCCACATGTCGGCATGCCTCTGCCCCACCCCACCCCCAAATATGACGTAGGCCTAATTAAACAAATCCAGGATGCGCCAATGCGAGAGCAGAAATGACTCCAGCCAGACTGCCTGGGTATAACCGGGACAACAGGGGCTCGTACCTGAGACATCCTGATTGCCGTAGCTCCAGCCAGGCCCCGCGAGAACGGCGGGCAGCGGGGAACCGGCCCGACTGTCCCCTTCCGCCTGCGGCGTGATGTGCCGTACAGTGTCTTTGTTTTTGCGGTTCTTACGCCGACCCGATCCGGAAGGTTGCCAGCCGTCCCCATTGGCCTGCTCCGCCAGGCCGCCCTGGGCACCACCGGCAGGACCCTCCTTAAAGTTCGATGGGGAGACCTGCTCCTCCTTGATTTGGACGGAGTGAAATTCGGGGGGCCACTGGGGCGGCACTGAAGTGTCCTCCTGGCTCTCGTGGCTCTTGGGCTCCTGATCCTCCTTGCCATAGGTACTGCCGCCGTCATGGCAGCTGGCAATGGCTGAGTCTCCCGAGGAATTGGCCGGGCTGGTGCGACGCGCCAGCCACGGGGAGGAGCTGCGGGCCGACATCATGGAGGCCAGAGCTTCCGCCCCTCCGACGCCGGCCCCGCCCACCGCCGCTACGCCCATCTCGAAGTCGGCCAGCTCGTCGGCCAGCTCAGAGCGGATGCTGATGTCAAGTGCGGCCTTGATGAAGTTGTGGCACGCCTGCACGATGTCGGTCATCTGAAGGTAGCTGGCGGCCGACATCACCTCGATGACATTCTTGCTGGTGAGTGCCAGGTGGGCGGAGTACATGAAGTCCAGGATGGTCTTGAAGCCCTGCGCTGTGACGATGTCCAGGTGCGTGACGGTGGCCTGCTGCTCTGGACCTTTCTTCACCTGGCAGTAGAGTGTCTTGAAGTATCGGCTGCTGCCCAGCAGCACGTTCTTGTGTGCCTTGAAGATCTTGCCCTCCACCACGATGCAGACGTCGCACAGGACGCCGTGCTGCCGCTGTTCGTTGAGCTCCCGCAGGAGCTGCCGGTAGTGGGACGTGATCTCCATGTCTTCCTTCCTGTTATTCATTTGACAATCTGGTGGGTCCTTATCCTGGTGAGATGCTGCGAACAGAAACAGGTTGATGTTAGTGGGGCAAGCTCCTGAGGTAGCAGCCCCCAAAAACACATGGTACTCCTACAGTACTGATAGGGACATGTCCCTACCGTCCTTACGAAAACGTATGCTCTTCCTTGAGCATTTAAGAGTAGGATGCTTACTGGTTGAGAGCATCACCTCATTACTGGGCTCTGAAAGGTTTACACCATCTCATCACCGTCGTCAGTCACTGCACACGCCAATGTATACAGTTAGGTGACAACATGATTCCCCAAAAGGGTTCCGTTTTGATCTGGCTGGGATATTTTGCTGCTCTCTAGAGGACACTCTACCTTTCCTTTGGTAAGCTGCCATCATGGCCTGTTCAGGGACCTGATTTCCACACAATTGCTTCACGAACTGACGCTCAATAATTAAATGTAACTGTTTAACGTGGAAACAGAGTGGCGCTGATTTGCTAAAGAGTCTCTGTGGGCTGATTTGGTTCCGCGCGAAATAATTTAACAGGATTCGCCGATCACGCGGCGGGGCCGTGGATCGTGTCAGATAAACAAACAGGAAAATTACTATGTGCTTTGGAGAAACTCTTTGAAAGCCTGCGATGAACCACGGGTCAGATTTTACATGCCACTGGCCAACAGGCAGCGATATCGTCATGGCAACACGTCGCGTCATTTGATGGAGTAACAAAACGTATGTCCGGAGGCTCTGGGGATAGCACGAGGGCCTCATTGTGGATGGCGTGTCTGTTGGGTCAGGTCATTAAGATCCCCCCCCCACACACACACACACACAGACAGCGGCTAGCTCCGTTTTTTCCATGGCGCGTGGAAGGCTGTCAGGTCCGGTTGCGGCTAACAGAAGGAGACAAGCCACGTTCGTAGTGGTGACAGGGCCATTTGCTGCGGGCTGAGCTCACATCAGGTCATGTTTAGAAAAGTTCCCCTGAACCTGATGGCTTGTAAGATCAAATAAATCCACCAGCTCTCCCGTGTCGGCCTGGGTAAACACACCTTTCTCAGAAGACAAAAGAAACAATAACATGGCGAGTCGAGAATTTAAAAACGCCGGGCTTAACCCCTGCTGTCAGGGCGGCTCATCGCTGAGTTTTCAGCGCTGTACTGGTAACCGGTGCAAGCTTCTGCCAGCTGGTCTTACGGAGACTGCTCTCTGTCAGAGTAATTACACAAAAACCCGTTGGCGCCTCGCTCGACAGATAACAAACCCCACACGTTTGGGGGAGTTAATTGTTCATCCACTGTTAATTGCTCCTTTTCTGTTTCAAAGAAGCTTGAAAAGTCCGAACCCGTTTCAAAAAGGGTTTATAGCCAGGGGGTTGTCTCATTGTGTGTGTGTGTGTGTGGGGGGGGGGGAGTGGGGGCTTAGGGCTTAAGGTCAGGGAAACACAGGACATACAAATAACAGGTGACAAACAAACTGAAAGAAGAAACGCATGCCTATGAAATGAACGGGGACCAAAAAATTGCGTAAAAACGAAAACACTTAATGGATCAGGTTACCACCCAGGCTCAGCCAAGCCTGGAGATTGCTTGTTTAGTTGGTTGGTTTAGTTATTCACTCGCCTGTGACCTGTCACTTCCCTCCCCATCCCACCCCCCATCCCCCACAGACCCCCGAAGCCCAGGCCCTGTAAAAACAGCAGGGACTGCAAGGGGCTGGCCAGCAGTGGGCGATGTATGACACACCCCGGCTCCTTCCCCTCGACCCGCCCTAGAACCCAAGCCACTGCGCACCGGGGAGATGGGATGCCATGGAGGTGGTGGGGGGTGGGGGGGTGGTAGGAAAGTCGACGTGGCTTTTATTTTGGCGCCATCACTCTGTGCTGCCCCCTTCCTGATTTCTTTCCATTCTCGGTGTACCCAATCTGCCTCGCTCCGAATCCGGCGTGACGGCTGCTGGCAGGGGTGGGCTGCTCTCCCCCTTTTTCCCTGTCACTCAGTGTGGGGGGTGATAACATCGCGACCCAGATGATCCAGCTATATGGGGGGTGGACTTAGGAAGGGGGGGGGGGCAGGTCAGAATACCCAGGCAGCCGGCGGGTTTTGAAACGCGCCCCGTTGCGCCAGCCGGCAAAGCCGGGTTAATCCGCCGCACGGCACCGCCCGTGGCGCCAGGCCAGGCGAGGTGGCAGTGGCACGGATGCAGGAACGAAAAGCAAAGCACGCACATATAAACACGCAGAGCAAGAAGCGAAACCCGAAATCAGTGAGCGCTCCTTCCCCTCCTGTCTGTCCCTTTTCTTCATTGTCGGGGGACGTTTCGAGTCCACCCCCCCCACCCCCCCCACCCCCCCCACCGCCCACGCACACCGGCAGGGGGTAGGGGGTCGAGCGTTCTGGCTGCTCAAACCCCTCCCCGAGTCGCAGCCAGCAGCCCCCGCGTCACCGAGGTGACTCTCGCCACCCCCCCCCCCCCATAAGGGGGGTGGGGGTGTTTGGACAAAGGGCCACGTCGCCCAGGCTTGGCTCCCAGCACAAACAGCCTCACCTTGGGCACCAGCCTTTCGCTCCCTTTCGATCTGCTTCTACCGCGATGAATCTGATCACAATTACAAATATGAGAAAAAACACACGCGGCGATAATCGACTGAGTGTAGGAGCTCCCTGGAAATGTCATCTAAAGTGTCTTCAGCTTTTTCATGAACACTGCCCCCCAGGAAGGTTCACATAGCACTCTAGCGACTAGCTAACTGGGGACCCAGCCACTTTCTCCGCTGTGGGGTTTCAGTTTCGCCCCCCCCCCGCTGCCCCCCCAATTCTCTGCCAGCTGTTTCAGCGCTGGCAGCTCACAGGACGACACCCTGAGGACCCGAGACTGATTCCCCCCCCCGCTGTGGAAAGTGAGATACGAGTAATAAAACAAGCACGCCCACCCCCCATCGCCATGGGGTTACAAACACCGTGGGGGTGTGGATGTGTCAAAATGCAGAGTGTTAGCTGGCGGTTTGTCCCGGGCACCGACTTGGGGGGGGGGTGCCCCCCATCCCCACAAATGCACATACCCACAAGCCTCAGCCTGGACATGCAGATCCGTGTTCAGGTGATACAATGTTAGGGGGCCAGCCAATCATGGGACACCTACAGGCTGCGAATAGCCGAATGGGTTACAAGTCGTCCGATTTACAGGAAGTCCATTTTTACAGCTTCCTTTGAACCCTTGTGTCTTATCCCCAGCATTCACTGGACGCCCTCCTCAATTAGACAGCAAAACATGACGGTCTGCACCACCCACCGCCTCACCCACAGTGCTGACATCACCACGACTTTGCAAATGCCACTGCAGGTAAGCGATCGGTGCTCAGATATCTAGCAAGGCATTGTTAATTTTCTCACAACATGTCACTGGGACTTAACTGCTGTACATTTCGACATATGGGTTAACAGGTACTAGAAATTGTTTATTTATTTACTTGAACACAGTATATCATAAACTGGATTACATGTGCATCTTTTCCTGTAAAGTGCTCTGGGGCGACTATTTTGGGAATGGCGTTTTATTAAAATGAATCGAATTGGACTGACATGCACACGTTTAAATGAGCTGATGCACAGAGAGGTGCAGAATAGCGAAAGCGACACGCGAAACAGCACTTAGAATTTCTAGTGACTAAACCACAATTACAAGCGCAGGTACAAAGATGAGTCACTGTAGGGTGACTGCCAATTAGCAGTGTATGTCAGCTAGACAGGAGGCCTGACAATCAGCTCTTTTTTCGAGTTTTCGAGACGGCGTGATGTGACTGGCAGCTCAGAAGAGGCCAAAAACTAGGTGGCGGACTTCAGGTGTGTCGGCCACAAAAACACAAAAGTCATTTCAGTACCAAGACCACAAAAAGAGTGCTCAAACGGGGACAGATGGGCACTTAAAAGCTCATCGCCAAAAGTATATCATACCTTTCTCACAATGTGCCACAGAACTGAATCTGTAATTCTGTGACCAAGTCTCAACAAAGACTATGACATGAGCTTTACAGACCCCTAATTTGGACACCACTTGTAGTACTAATGGATAACCTGGAGTATGGATTGGAGCATAGAATCTTGGACCAGAGGTTGGAATGGATTAGTAATATAGTAACACCTTTGGTACTTACTCCTACTTCCAGGTGAGCCTCCATTTGAAGCTAAAGGACACTGAAACTCAAGAGAGGCTTCATTAACACCAGGATGAGGCCGAATGCCTTCCACGGCCTCCCCAATCACCACATATAAACATCACGAAACCTTCACGGTACGTTCGGGAGCACAGAGTGTGATCTCCAGCTCCCTCGGCACTGTGAGAACTGGAGGCTGCTCGTCTTGAATGGCAGCTTTCAGAGAAGGACAGTAGCTATTCTGAAGGTGAAATGTGGCCCTGGTCCATACCCTCTGTGCTGCTTATCCGCTCCATGGAGGTAGAGGAGATAGCACCTACTCTATTTTTGAGATTAAATGTTCTTTGAAGTAACTCATTTTATAATTTTATCGTCATTTATAATTTTCTCTTTCTTGGAAAAATTTACTATTGTAATACCATAAAATGTATTATCTTCTTACCTCGTCAAATTCTTCTGGATGTGCTTAGGTGTCTGTCCATATATAAGCATGTACAGACCTACTGTTTGTGCACGTAAGTATGGCCCTTCCTCTTGGGCCGGCCTGCGAAATCTCCCTGCCTAAAACTCCCTGCCGAAAGGCCGCTTTCCCCTTGTTATGTCTGGCTGGATGGGGCCGTTTAAAAAAAAAACCACTTCTGCTCTCCGGGCACGCTGCGGGGGGGAAGTGAGAAGAGTGTGTGTGTGTGTGTGGGGGGGGGTGCGAGCGAAGTGGCAATCTGAGGGGAAGGCATGGCAGAAAGCACCACCAGAAAGGGGTCCCCCCCCGCCCCCGCCGGCCGTTTCCCCAGACAACCGGCCAACACCACAGACACCACATTTTTTTTTGTTTTTTCGGATGGGCACCAGGCCTCCTCATCGGAGAGGTTTGAGACGAAGGAGGCCGGTGATAAAGCCTTTGGGAAAGCGGGAGTGGGGGGTGGGGGGGGTTCGAGGTGGGTGGCAGTGGTTGAGGGGGCTGTCAGGGGGAGGCTGGGACCACGGCTGGCAGCAGAATCAGCTCGATATTTAAAGTAGGAGTCAAATTCCGACACCTCCTCCACTCAGCTCCCACTTTCTCTGAGTACACACAGTCATCATTATATGCTCCAAATGGCACTGAAATGACTCCCAACGGCAAGCACGCCACTCACAAATCAAATTTAACACCTTCCCGGTGCTCTCACCCCAGGAGGTGTCACAACAAAACAGCCATCTCTCAGAGAGACGACCTGTTCCTCTCCCGCAAGCGGCGCGGGGAGTCGGCGAGCCCCGGCAACGGACCCGGAGCTACAATTAACCCCGACGCCGAAATCCTCAGAGCCGCCAGCCTAAGGGGGGTCGTGGTAGTATTTTGGAGTGGCTACTATGGGAAGGGGGCAGGTGTTTAGGCCCTGGAACAGATCACAGGTGCCGTCCACAAAGGTAGCGGTACTGCAGCGTGGCCTTGGCGCACGCTGACGTGTAGCCGCACCGCGGTGACAAACGCCGGCTCTCTCGCCGTATTCAGACAGGTGAGACGTAAAAAGCCCGAAAAAACTGTTTTTTTCTTTTTTTTAAACTCTAGTTGGACGTCATGTGGTCCGAGGGGCTGGATTAATTCATATGGAAAAGCACAATCCTCCAGTATCTCGTCTGGTATTAACGGCAACAATTTAAGTCTCAACTGCATGGGACGGCCACTCATTTGCCACAAAATGAGGCCGTTAAACATCCAGCGCTTGCTAACATGTCCTCATGAGAATCCGCTACATGTCCATTTAGTGAGAAATCTAAGCGTAGTGTAGCTTTGAGCTCGAACAAGCTGTTTGATTGCGTCCAATCGCTAGGCATAGCTATAAGCTATGACTAGCTGAGGTTACCCTACTTGGGTTTTTTATTGTGGAGGGGGAGGTGGACTGAGTTTTCTTTATTTTTGTCCTGGTTTGTGAATGTAGCGAGCGATGGCATCGTGCTAAGTGCTAGCGTTACATGAGGTTAAGGCTAAAACTGGCTAGCAGGTGTACACGGCGCCGATTCAAACCCGTGCGTTAAAAGCGGCTGCGGCTTCAGAGATACTGGCATACCAGCAAAGAAACCCGGCACGAGAGAGACTATCGCCACGGTTTTTGCTTAAGGGCAAAACCCATGCAAGGAACAGTCTTATTTTTGACTACAGGCCTGATTCAATCTAACCCCAATGTGGTTTGTCCTCGATTTTTTTTTCTGACAAATTTAACCATGGAAACTCTTTTTTTTTTTTGCAAATGTACACAAATGATGTTGGTCATTGTTTGGTAAGTGACATAAAGGGGAAAAAAATGAATACAATTATTATGAAAAAAGAATGTTGGCCTCTGCCTGAATGGGACACTTTTCAGTGGCTTGCTAAGTACCGTGGACCAGGCCACGTGGCTCTGGGCTGAGCCAGAGGAAAACGTTGAACCGTCATGCCGTACGGACAGCAGGGTAAGCCCCCCGTGTCGCTCTCCTCGCTCCTCTGTCGTCTCCCCAATTTCCTGTTTTCTGTCATTTGTTTACTGAACGCAGCTGACGTCCGCTGCCATAATGCATCTGTCAAGCACCGTGTCCGTAAATGCAAATAGCACCGGGCCTTTCGTCAAAAGAAAAGCGAGTATATGGCGTATGTGTGTGTGTTTTTAAACCCTAATCACGATCTCGATCGTTGGCCATGGAATCCACCCACCAGCCAACGTCTCCTCCGAAAAAGTCACACTTTCCCACGTTACTGGAGAGTGCACTCCGAGTCGCCAAGCGGTGCCCGCATGCGCCAGACGCCTGCGAGCGGATGGGTAGCCAGGAACGTGACCCCCCCCCCTAAAGATAAGGCATGTCCAGGTAGGCGGCACTCCCTCCCCAGCCAGAAAGCAAGGGGCAGGGGTCATGAAAGGGACAGGTATGGAGGAGTTTCAATAAACGCCCAGTGGATCCCAAAAAAGCCACACGGAAAACATTGTTCTGCAGTTATTTAGGGTGAAATGCGGTGCAGGGACTCTCATCCAGGCTGTCTCTGACAGGGGACAGCTCGCACTGTCCTCTCGGCAGGGGGGTAACAAGCAGCCAAGTGTTAACGCTGGGTTTTCTAATGTGGGGGTGGCTTTAAGAAGTGCACGTTTTTTTTTTCCTCCCCGTGCCCCATGGGGGCAGCGTTGCAGCTGGGTTTTGTGTGGCATTGGGGTAAAGGGTAATGGCGAGGATGAGGATTCGAGCGAGGGGGATTAATGTTCTTATTTCATCGTGCTTAAAAATGAAAGGAGAGCAGGGGGGGCCACAGGGGGCGCCTGTCCCACTTACAGTGTCCTGTCCCCAGACAGGGGGAGGTGCTCGGCTGACGAGAGATCGTCAGCTTCTGCGGCGCCGGGCCGAGCGGGAAACGGAGCATACGTCCGTGCCGAGCTGGGTCCGGCGAGTCCATCAGGGCTGCAAACTTCTAAAAGGGTTGAAGAGCCCCGCCCCCTCCATCCCGCCCGGCCGAACGGACGACAGTGCCTAACTAGTTGTTTTTCCCGGTTCTAAAAACAGAGAGATAGGTCAGCGGCAGCCACTGAGAGGGCGCCAGAGACGGGCCGGCGCGCTTCCTCACGCGACTCATCTCCATGTTTATGCCTGCACTTTTTCTTTTTAATTCCCCTGGTCGTCACAATTGTGGAACCAAAAAAAATTAATTCTTTATCCTGAGCCCTGAACCCTGGGGAGACTCGATTTCATGAAAAAAAAAGGCACCCAGATAAAAACAAAAAAGGAAAAAAATGTTTTGTTTAATATATTAGGGTCCAGTCCTCTCTCCCCCGCTGAGGAGAGTCCGGCTCTGGATAAATGAGCAAATTCAATACGTTCAAAATTAGCACGTTTTAAATCGAGTTGGTTATGCTGGAAACAACAGTGCAAAGCAGGCATGAGGACACTGGCGCGTGCTTTCCGAGCGCAACGTCCAAGGGATGGGAGCGTCGGTGCTGCAGCACGGCCCAAAGTGCGACGGCAAAGAGCTGCAGCACGGCCCAAAGTGCGACGGCAAAGAGCTGCAGCACGGCCCAAAGTGCGACGGCAAAGAGCCGCAGCACGGCCCAAAGTGCGACGGCAAAGGGCTGCAGCACGGCCCAAAGTGCGACGGCAAAGGGCCGCAGCACGGCCCAAAGTGCGACGGCAAAGGGCTGGCGATGTAGCCCGCAGGATGCTCGGTGATGCTAGCTCGCTTCTTACATGACGTCGGCATGTGTAAGTCAAAAAGGGAGCAAATGTGAAAGTTGCACAAGTGTATCTCCCCACACGGAGAAGTCCTTTTATGGTCATGTTTTCTCACTGTGGGAAAAATAGCACAGACTGAAAAGTTTATTCCACCTGAGCTTTTATAAGCCCTTCCCTTTTCGAAACAGCTGCTAAACTCCACTTCAAGGCCATGCCTTCCATCTCGGATGTGGAAATCAGCGGTTGATGACTTTATTCTATTTAGCTGTCAATAATGCGTTATTCTGCGCCAAAGAGACCACTTCACACCACCCCTTGGAATTCACCAGAAGCTCTGAAACTAGTCGGGAAGATTTCTGATGACACATACGCACATTCATGCAGGAGCACATCTACAGACGACACTCAGATGTGAACAACAGTGCCCCCACTAACACTGAGAAGCAGCTCTGCTATTTCTGAGTATCGGTGCTGCTAACACTGGGTAGCAGCTCTGCTAATTCTGAGTATCAGTGTCGCTAACACTGAGTAGCAGCTCTGCTATTTCTGAGTATCATGCTGCTAACACTGAGTAGCAGCTCTGCTATTTCTGAGTATCAGTGCCGCTAACACTGAGTAGCAGCTCTGCTACTTCTGAGTATCGGTGCCGCTAACACTGAGTAGCAGCTCTGCTATTTCTGAGTATCGTGCCGCTAACACTGAGTAGCAGCTCTGCTACTTCTGAGTATCGGTTCCGCTAACACTGCTCTGCTACTTCTGAGTATCGGTGCCGCTAACACTGAGTAGCAGCTCTGCTATCTCTGAGTATTGGTGCTGCTAACACTGAATAGCAGCTCTGCTATCTCTGAGTATCGGTGCCGCTAACACTGTGTAGCACCTTTGCTAATGCTACGTGCCGGCATTGCTAATTCTGAGAAGTCTCGGCTAATGTTGAATAGCATGTCTGTTAACACTATATAGCAGCTTTGCTAGAGCTAAGAGCAACACTGCTAACTCTAAACAGGCACTCTATTAATACCCAGTAGGTGACAATGCTAAAGCCATATAGCAGCAAAGTTAACCCCGAACAACAACATTGCTAACCAGTTAATTATTATTGGGATATTACCAATAATAATCTGACAGAGGGGGGAAGCTTTGAATTTGTATTACAATATTTACTATTTAGGGGACTATTTAATGTGCATTTACCCTGGCTGTCATTTATAAAATGTAATTGATCACTTTTAGTATCTATTTCTTGTGGCAAAGTCAATGTTTTAAAAGCTGTGTATTATCTTTATAATTGATGTACCACCGTTAATCACATGGTTTGATTCAGCAGGAAATAATTTAGCACACGTCAGCTGGCAATACTAACCCTGAGAAGCAGCACTGCTAACGATGGGACAGTCGACCTCTGGAACAGTGGTCACAGCAAACGTATCTTGTTGATTTCTTTGTATTTAGGGTGTGTAGTGCAAATTAAACACGCCACGCACAATGACCTGACTTACATTCTTATATTCAGCGACAGGCCACATCTGTACAATATCATCAGCAGTGACAATAGCTTTCAGCTGTCCAATTATTAAATCGTCTGTCTGCTTGCATTTTTTAGCCGAGCTATTCTGGTTAATTACAGGTGTGCAGGCCACTCGTAGCCTCCCGCCTTCTGCGCATTTCCTGATTATTTAATTATTTCTGCACAGACCAATTATTTTGCCGGTGTTTTATTCATGAATCCCTCATCAGCCGAGGAGGACTATGGGTCAGACTCCTCACAAACAAGACGGATGACAAGCGGGGGGCGCCTTTCATGTCTCTCGCAGTTTAAGGAAATAATTTTGAGGCGAGGACGCATGTGGACTCCACGCTGACGCTGGCAACGGAGGACGATTTGGCAAAGCTCGCAGAGGAGGCGAGGGGGAGGTGCTGCCAATCGGCGACTCATTTACATTTTCGGGTTCAGGGAGAGCCCTTAGCTGGAGTACACCCAAACATGGTACCCCGTCGTACTCCACGGACCGGGGCTCTGGGACTCAGGCCAGCACCACCTCCACAGCTCAAGGGAACGGCGCCCTCTCGCTAAACGCCGAGACATCTCCAAATCCGACATCCCGGATCTCATTTCCGAGGCTTTCATTTAAGGCCCTGCTGACTCCTATAGCCTCAAGACATAAATGAAATATTTACGTGGCACCTGACAGTGTGACAACGCTTTCTGGGCTGCTTTTGCGGGCCTGCAGATCAGGTGATCCCACGACGGATATGAAAAGGGACTCGAGAGTGCAGCTGTCGATCGCCCCGGGGGCGAAATAGACACACCTGTATAGGCCGAGATAACAGCTACTATAGGTAGCTGGCTCCGCCCTAATGAGGATTAATTATGGGCTGAACATAGGTATTCTCGGCAAAACACTATCAGAGTGTGAATAAGGGCCGCAAATATTAACATGCTAAGGTAGCTCATGGGTGATTAGGGAAATGGGTCAAGAGGTTGCAGGTTCAAGTCCCGCTCTGGTGAAATCTTTGGGGATACGTATTGTTATTTATTTTGGATAAAAGCAGCAATTAGGAAATTAAGTATAAATGTATGGAGACAATGTAAATTGTGTAAAAAGTTTGTTTAATAAATTGCCTCTTTGTAGTAAGTTAGCCTAACATGTGTACAGTTTAATAAATCTACTCTTAGGGGATTATGTACTCTTAAAAAACTGACAGACTGTAAAAAAAATTAAAACAAAGTCCAAGGAATACACAGATAAATATAAACTTCGGTGAGCACTGTACACTTATAAAGTCAAAGCAAATCAAAGGGGACAAAGCAAAAAAAAAATACCCAAAACCACGGAAACAGCTTCGCCGCACGCTCGGGCTAAACGGGGCACGAAGGGGACGAGAAAACACGGACGGACACGGAGTGCAAGCGCGTGTACGCCCACGCGCGCGCACATACAGCGGCGGCGGCCAGGACGGACACGCGGCGACGGCTTAAGGCTGGGGGCTTCAAAATAAAACACACACACACACACACACACACAATTGGAGAGAATGGGCACACAGACGAGCGTAACACAGAAGGCTTCAAAATAAAGCACACACACACACGCGCGCGCGCGCGCACAAACACATATACAATGGAGAGAATGGGTACACGGCTGTATAACGAGGGCTCCTAATTAAAGCACACACACACACACACAGAAGGCCACAACCATACTCCGTCTTACCACATGCGACCACATATCTGAAACAGGATACAGGCAGCAGGGTGCGCGCAGACGCGCACGCGGCCGCACGCGCGCCCGGGCCCCGCGCGCTCCCCTTAGCCCCACTTGCCGCGGTCGGCGATCGCAGGATGCCACACCGCGGGCCCCATGCCTCCCCCCCCCCGGTCTCCCCTCACTAAAGTCCCCCAAACGTGTTACCGCACAGCCAGAGCCACGGGGGCAGAGGCTGCAGCCACGAGCGCATGGAGAACTCCACCCACAGGCGCCGGCAGCGCGCCCGAGTCGTGCCAGCCTCCCCACCCACCCCCTCCATCACCTCTCTATTCCTCCTTCGCTACCTCCTCCTTCTCCTCCCACCGAACTTGCCGATTAAAAGCCGCGGCGTGGAGAGAGTGCACCCCCCGGGCGTCACGCACACACACCTGCCCCGTGTTGACACGACAGGGCCACACCTGCGAGGAAGTTACCCCGGCGCACAGGGAACCTCCCCGACTTCCCAACCCCCCCAGCTCCTCAGCAGCGGACCCCTGGCAATGCTGAGACCGAACACAAACTAACCCTGACCTTCCAGCACGATAACCCGGGCCGCTATCACCACTCACAAGATATCTGTGTATTATACACACAAATAACACAGCCGATGGCGTCCGCAGCAAAACATATAACTGCTACCGCCCCATCCCAGCCCAACCCCAAACATCAGCACGCTAAATTATATAGCTGGCCCTCTTCTGGTACGCCGTGTCCCCAGCCTAACTTAAACAAGTGACCTACACAGGAATCAAGAGCAGAAATAGACGGATATCTATATAAATCACATCT
Source organism: Petrocephalus zakoni (assembly GCA_026774425.1). Taxonomy (NCBI): domain Eukaryota; kingdom Metazoa; phylum Chordata; class Actinopteri; order Osteoglossiformes; family Mormyridae; genus Petrocephalus; species Petrocephalus zakoni. The sequence goes on from JAODKN010038598.1 coordinate 19,408, forward strand.
ATAAACTTCGGTAGCTCTTCCTAACGCAAGAGAGAGTAATCAGAGTGAAGAAGCCCCTTCAGCGGCTAATTGAAAATTATTATAGGGCGCAAAAACGTAAGCCTCTCTTCATAACGTGTGCCTGATTTAGTGTGATCTGACAGACAGCGTGGGGGGGGCGCACACTTTTGCACACTTGTTTGCAAACATCGGGGCGCGGCGATCCGTCCCAGCAGAAACCTGTTGTGCGCTCCGGACCCGAGATCCGGGTGGCCGAGGTACTTTACTCGGCTGTGCCTTTAAGAAGCCGCCTCTAAAGAGGATCACTGCGTAAGTCACGTATTTAGGGAGCCGCACACCCACAGGCACGCGGATACCCCCCGGCGAGGGGTCACTGCCAACCGGTAGGGGGTTTGATAAGCAGATCATTTACCGGATTTGCGCCTGGGTTTTGGCACTGCAGATCCCACGATAACCAAAATGAGCCATTTCTACCATGCCTGATCCTGAGCGTCCTGTTACATAAAGTACCTACCTGAGCATTATATCTACATTTTAAAGCTTATTTAAAGACATTTTAAAAATGCTTTCACCGACCGCTTCCGAGTAAATTAGGTGAATATTTAATTTTTTTAAAAAGGATCTAATATTTCAAGGTATTTGCCTACAAGTAAATCTTAAATAGGTTACTGCATTGGAAAACGTAATTTTTTAAAATGGAAAAGTGCGCTCTGAAATTCGCATGCATTTCTTTACGACCCATTTCAAAGTGAATAATCCGCTTAATGTCCAACCACAACGCAGGAGGGGCAGTAATTGAGATCTTCTGATCGTATCATACAGACCAAATAACAACATAACATACATACATAGGCGTAAATTACGGGGGGGGGGGGAGTGTAACCCCCCAATAATCAAAACTGGCTAATACAACCGCCAAATAATCATGCCCCCCCCCTATAAATGGGTGAAGACCTCAGCCCCCCAATGTTCAAACCAAAGTTACGTCCTTGCATACACATATAAATTACACTGATAATACATTTTCAGACCTGCGATAAAATTATGACTTGTCATAATATAAACGTTACCGTTGAGTGAAATGAGCAGCTGAATTAGCATTTTAATATAGCGGGCTGTATAATAGGGGAAATAAAGTAACGCATTATTGGATTTTTTTTACAACTCAATTTTATTCCCACATCAAGCCTGCTGGGTCTCAGACTGGTGCATAAATACTAAGCGCGGTATTGGCACCGCCGGCGCGATGTTAGTACACATTCGCGGTACTTTAGCGAAAGCGAACACAAACACACGCTTTGGCGGAGTCTATTCCTGGCAAGTGCTCGCACAACTTCCCCGCTCCCCGGCGGTCGGGCGGCCGAGAGCCGGGCGCCCGGGGCGGCGCTTTCGCCGCCGCTGTGTCGCACCTGAGCGCGCAACCAGCGGCTCCGTTTCGCGGGGGGGGGGGGGGGGGGGGGGGGGGGGGGGGGGGGGGGGGGGGGGGGGGGGGGGGGGGGGGGGGGGGGGGG
>JAODKN010038817.1:0-19659 GCA_026774425.1 Petrocephalus zakoni
AGGAGGATGGGATGGAGGATGATGCTGGGATGGAGGAGGATGCTGGGATGGAGGAGGATGATGGGACGGAGGAGGATGATGGGACTGAGGAGGATGATGGGATGGAGGAGGATGATGGGACTGAGGAGGATGATGGGATGGAGGAGGATGATGGGATGGAGGAGGATGCTGGGATAGAGGAGGATGATGGGATGGAGGAGGATGATGGGATAGAGGAAGATGCTGGGATGGAGGAGGATGCTGGGATGGAGGAGGATGATGGGATGGAGGAGAATAATTGGATGGAGGAGGATGCTGGGATGGAGGAGGATGCTGGGATAGAGGAGGATGATGGGACGGAGGAGGATGCTGGGATAGAGGAGGACGATGGGATGGAGGAGGATGATGGGACGGAGGAGGATGCTGGGATAGAGGAGGATGATGGGACGGAGGAGGCTGCTGGGATAGAGGAGGATGATGGGATGGAGGAGGATGATGGGATGGAGGAGGATGCTGGGATGGAGGATGATTGGATAGAGGAGGATGATGGGATGGAGTAGGATGATGGGATAGAGGAGGATGCTGGGATAGAGGAGAATAATGAGATGGATGAGGATGATGGGATGGAGGAGGATGATGATAAAGTCGAAGACCAGAGAAGCAGCTCCAGTTTCTTGGGGAACGTCTGTTTGGCTACCAGATGCTCATGTTCCACGTTTCACGCTACTGCAGAACGACCCCCGTGGAGGATTCTGAATACATAGCATCGCCCTCAGGTCCCCACCGAACTCATGCCTGAGGATCTTTCTGTGTGTGGGGGATTGGAAACCAGTACCAATGTTCCTCTGAACTAGGGGAGGAATAGGGAGGTCAGATACGGCCTGGGCAGGTCCGGCCTTGGCTGGCATTCACACAGAGTGCAGGGCAGCGGCGTGCATGAAGTACTGGGTAGCTGACGGGGTCTCAGGGCATAGCGTGAACGCATGACCCCTGCGCTGGTGACAGAGAAGAAATACTCTCACACACACACACACACACGCACACACACACACACACAAATACACATGAAGGTACGATTCTAGGTCCAATTCAAGGCTTCATTTTCCTGTCAGGTGTGTCATATGCACACATTTATAATGGGCATCACTTTGCAACCCCTAGAGAACATAAGATATTTAATTACCCACATAACTATTTAACTGGCAAACAAATTAAATGTGGAGATAAATGATGGAGAAATATAGAATGAAACTGAAATAATGTGATAAAATCACCACCACCACCCCCCCATGTCTTCATCACCCATAAAGGCTGAGTAACGTCTGGCAGACGGCGGTGGGGGTGGGGGCCCAGAGGGCAGCTCTCTCCTCAGCCCCTGGCAGGCTGGCTCCACAACTTTCCATGACTCATACGGCGAAAAACGCATTTAATTTTTCTCACTTTTCCTCAGGTATTTGCAACAATCATACAAATCGACTTAGTGTGTATGTCTGAGTGTTTGAATTTGTGCGTGAATGCGTCTGTGTTTGTGTGGGAGTGTGTTTGTGTGTATGTGTGTGTGTCTGAGTATGTGTTTGTGTTGGAGTGTGTGTCTGTGTGGATATATTTATATTACGTTGTGGGGACCCAATGACCCCACAGTGTGTTAAAAAAAAAACAATTTTCTAACTTGTGGGGACATTCTTTGGGTCCCCATAAGTATAACCTCAATTTTACAAAATATCGGTGTCTGCAATCAAAAAAGTAAAAATTCAAAAAGTTTCATATTTTGTTTGGTAACTTATGGTTAAGGTTAGGGCTGGGTAGGGGTTAAGGATGTCATATTTGGGATCAGGGTTATGCCCATAGGAATGAATGGAGTGTCCCCATAAAGATAGGTATACATGGTATGTGTATGTTTGAGTGTGAGTGCCGGCAGACAGAGCTGTCACCAGGGACCTGAGCGAGCCTCCCTTGCCACTTTGACAGACTGACCTGCTGCTTGTCCCTGCAGTGTGCTGTCACCATCATCACGGCAGTGAGCATCGCTCCATGTCCAAACCCATACTCTGCGAGCGTCCCTCCGTGTCGGTGCCCGTACTCTGCGAGCGTCCCTCCATGTCCGTGCCCGTACTCTGTGAGCATCCCTCCGTGTCCGTACTCTGCGAGCGTCCCTCCATGTCCATGCCCATACTCTGCGAGCGTCCCTCCATGTCCGTGCCCATACTCTGTGAGCATCCCTCCGTGTCCGTACTCTGCGAGCGTCCCTCCATGTCCGTGCCCATACTCTGCGAGCGTCCCTCCGTGTCCATGCCCATACTCTGCGAGCGTCCCTCCGTGTCCGTGCTCGTACTCTGTGAGTGTCCCTCCGTGTCCGTGCCCGTACTCTGTGAGTGTCCCTCTGTGTCCGTGCCCGTAATCTGCGAGCGTCCCTCCATGTCCGTGCCCGTACTCTGCGAGCATCCCTCCATGTCCGTGCCCGTACTCTGTGAGCGTCCCTCCGTGTCCGTGCCCGTACTCTGTGAGTGTCCCTCTGTGTCCATGCCCATACTCTGCAAGCGTCCCTCCGTGTCCGTGCCCGTACTCTGTGAGTGTCCCTCTGTGTCCGTGCCCGTAATCTACAAGGGTCCCTCCGCGTCCGTTCCTATACTTTGTGAGCGTCCCTCCGTGTCCATGCCCTTAATCTGCGAGTGTCCTTCCATGTCCGTGCCCGTACTCTGCGAGCATCCCTCTGTGTTCGTGCCCGTACTCTGTGAGTGTCCCCCCGCGTCCGTGCCCGTACTCTGAGTGTCCCCCCGCGTCTGTGCCCGTACTCTGTGAGCACCCTTTGATGTTGGTGGTGGCTTAGTGGTATGAGACTTGGGTTATAGACCAAACGGTTGCTGCTTCAAATCCCATCATCCCACCACCAGTACGTCCCTCAGCAAGACCCTTAACCTGTGCCAGGGAGACTGTAATTGGGCAATGTAAGTTGTTCTGGATAAGAGGTTCAGCTTCATGTGTTTGTGCCTGTACTCTGTGAGCATCCTTTTGTTTCCATGTCTGTATTTTGTGCTAGTCAGTCTTAGTGCTGTTGAGTGTGTGTAATGAGTCCTCATGTATTCTCTGTGTTTGAGTATATACAGTTAATGTGCTATGCTGAGAGCAGAGCAGGAAATGGTTTAGGAAACATTTAAACTCAGAGGAATCGTGGCTCACGGTGGGGGCAGCGGGGGTGAGTTATAAAATTGTTTCCACGGGTGACCCCCTCCCACCACAATGAGGTAGCCACGCCGCGCGACCCCACCCTCACCCTAAATTTCCCGGAGTCATCCCTGTGGCTTTTATATGAGATGACAGGCCTAATTTAAATCAGTGTCCGTTTCTGTTCCCTCCCTATTACAGGATTCCAGAAACCTTCCCCCGGCACACAAACCCTCCATGAGCTTCAGGTGGATCTGGGGGAAAAGTCAAGAGGTCAAACATAACAATTAAGACAGAGTGAAATGACACAAGTACGCATCTCTCCGCACTCCAAGTATGAAGTACGCTTCATCCTGGCTGGCGTCAGACAAGCAGCAGCAGGTCGCGTGTCTCTTTATGCGCCGGCTTCCTGTCCAGAGCTTACCCAGGATGCCGAGCAGCTACTTAAAGTGGCACTCAGACTGCCTCCAGTGCTTTGCTCAACAAGTGCCGATCACTGAGGCTGTCGGCCTGCCGTGGCCTAATCCCATCGTGGCGGAGTCTGGCTCAGTACTCAGACCCGAATTTCTGTCCCACCAGTGAGATTTTCCCAAGTCCTGGTTTTAATTAGGAAGAGGGGAGGGACGCTTGGCAGTGTTCTGTCATTTATCCTGGGGGGAATGAGGAACAGAAGATGCGGAGAGAAGGGAGCGAAAGCGAGGGATGGAGGAGAGTGGACAGGAAGGGTCACCATCAAAGAGACAAAGGCTTTTACTGCTCTCCTGTCCTTATCATGACAAAAAGGCTCCCAAGAGATACATGTTGCTAGCAAAAGAAACAGACCAATCACTGGGCATCAGCCAAGCTGTGACACGTCAGGTTCTTGAGTTCTGGAATAACTCCCTGCAGATCAATAACATTATAGCCGTGGAAGTTAACTGGATACTGGACACCTCCCTTTGAAAATAAGCCCGAAGCCGACCAGGTAACGCTGAGTCGGTCTGCAGGTATTTATGAACCGGGAGTCGGCAATCAGCCCTGCTATGCAAGGTCAGTGCATTCCAACTGTGCAGGGGCCATTGCAGGGTATTTATTACCCCAGCAAACTGCCTCCATTGTTCACGCAGTGACAGAGCTTTCTCCCCACACTTTACACTGCCTGTGGGTAACCGGCATGCTCAGCGGACGCAGTCAGGCCCCCATGCGTACCGTAAAATAAATAAGAGGTCATTTAGGGAGCACAAATTATGGCGGTTCTGGTCAAGGACCCCCGCCCCTGAAGGAGGCAGGGACTGGCCCAGACGTGGCACCAGCCTGACCCCAAACCACTACCGCTCTGAGGGAATCACAAAAATATTTCCAGGTGCTCAGCGTAGGCAGTGTCTGTGGGCGTTAAACTATAACCTCAGATTTTGGTCAAAGTAAGCGGATGGATATTTCTGTAACAGGCTGCAGGGGTTATAGCTTGGAGGTTAGGGTCAGGCTTGTGTGTTACTGCTTTTGTGGGGATCCAGCCAGATAAACCAATCAAGTAGCTCAAAAGAAGGTTGGGGGGTAGTGATAGGAGGAGCAATGGGGGGTGTGTGGCCATATTTCCTGTAGCAAACATTTAAACTTCAGCTGGACACACCAATGTGCCCTGGAAGGCATCATGGGAGACAGAGGGGTGAGTATGAGCTCTCAAGCTCCCTGGTGGCGAGTTGGGGCATGTGACGAACCAACTCATAGCTTAGTTGCTCCTCTCTTATTATTACTCTAGCAAATTCACCCCCGATTCTACTCAGCCAGTGTTCATGCCAGAGCTACAAGACTCGATAATCAACCTCAGGCCTCATCACCTAACACCTTATGACCACCATCTTGACCCGCACTCATCTTCTCTTCCTTTTATCATCCCTCGTTCTTTTCCATTGACTTCAATGCACTTTGATCAAAGTTTTCCTACTTGGCCAGTGTTCATGCTACAGCTATAAGATTCAGTATAATTATCTACCAACCACATAGCACCACCTTAGCGCCAAACAGCAACCACCTAGCAACACCGTAGCAACACCACAAAGCACCCTAGCAACCACCTTGCAATGCCTAGCAAGCCCCTAGCAACCACCTAGGAACACCTTAGCCACCATCTATAAACACCCTAGCAACCACCTAGAAACACCTTAGCAACGCCTACCACCACCCTAGCAACCACCTAGCAACACACTAGCAACCACCTACGAACACCCTAGCAACCACCTAGCAACACCCAAGCACCACCTACCAACTCCCTAGCAACCACCTAGGAACATCTTAGCAACCACCTAGCAACACCTACCAACACCCTATCAACCACCTAGCAATGCCTAGCAACACCCTTGCACCACCTACCAACACCCTAGCAACCACCTAGGAATACCTTAGCAACACCCTGGCAACCACTTAGCAACACCTTAGAAACCACTTTGAAGTGCATACCAACAACACACCAGCAAAGACCAGCCACTTTATTAAGAGCACCAGCTCTCCCAGGGTCAGTGAGCGCAATAAGCCCATCTCAAAATTTCTTCAGGAATTTTTTTCTAGTTTGTCTTGTTACTTATGGTTAAGGTTAGGGTTGGGTAGGCGTTAAGATGGTCATTGTTGGGATTAAGGTTGTGCTCATAGAAATGAATGGATAGTCCCCAGAAACATATGAATATAAATGTGAGTGTGTGTAGCTGTTAAACTCCCCAGCTATAAATGACATAATTCCTTACAGCACTCCACAACAATCCAGTAAAACTACAGCACTGACATAATTTCTTACAGCAAGAGTGACTAATGCCTGGAGGTGTTGCTAAGGTGGGGGGTTGGTGAGAGATGGGGTACACCTTCACTTTTGGTTTTTATAACTTCAGCGGGTTTTGACTGTAAAGGAAAAGAGGTGGGTTTGTTTTTCTGGGGACCCCCTCACCTCCCCCTAATGTAGCGTATGCTCTGAGTGTATACCCTGCTCAGTCTGCATCCGGAGGCCCAGAAATCCAACAAAACCCCGCCACGGGATCAGATTTGGTGACAGACGAGTGCGGAGTAAAGCGTAATCCCTTCATCCAGAAAAAAGGGTCACAGTGGTCTTCTCTGATCTCTCCCCATCACCACTGTGGCAGTATTTCCCATAATGCCTCACTGCCACCCGATGTAGAAAACCATGGGTGACATCCTCAAGGCAAAACAGAGAATGTGCCAGGCTCCCAGGTGGGATGAGGAGCGGATTAAACCCAAGGCAGGCCACATGTGCCACCTGGCCAGAGGGTGTGGCGGTGATGCTACTTTGGAGCTACATGCATGACTCACCAGGGAATGTTTTCAGTACCTGCTCTTTGTAGCGGAACGTTCCCTGGAAGTAGGAGCTGTGTGCAGCTGGGCCTCACCCTCATGCCCCTCGGGGGTGTGGCCAGCGGGCGCCTTGTTTATGTCTGCATGCTGCATGTGTTGACGCACCATACTGAGAGATTCCTCTCTGCCTCACGCCTGCGGAGCACTTTAATGTCGTATCTGTGGCTTCAGGCCAGGAGACTCGCTACCCCAAAGACTCAGGTTTATAAAACGGTAAGAAAGCCCAGGCTGAATGGACACAGAAGAAACGTCTCAAGCAATGATCTTATGTCCTGCAGTATGTTCACACACGTAAGTATCGCCCTATGTAGGTACAGGAATGGCACTCTGTTGCCTGCCTTCATACATGCTTTTAGTTTGTCTTCTTATTCTGATTTCCCTTTCTAACATTCACTCCTCTTAAATGTTCCATGTATCATCAACCCGACATCCATCCATCCATCAATCCATCATCCACCCACCATCCATTCATCCATCCATCCATCCACCCACCATCCATCCATTATCCATCCATCCATCCATCCACCCACCACCCAACCATCATTCATCCACCCACCATCCATCCATCCACCCACCATCCATCATCCATCCATGCACTATTCATCCATCCACCCATCATCCATCCATCCATCCGCCCACCCTTGTGGGCCCCTCTTCCTAATCCCCACCTGGTTAATGTGTTTGAGTTTGTCAATAATTTGACTGATGACAGGTTCTGGCGCCTTGGGTTTGGACTCGGGACTGTTCAGCTGGGCCCGCTTTGATCCTGAAGATGGAAACCTGGGACACAGGAAGAGGTGGATTATGGGAAAGAGAAAAACAATGAAGGAAATAAAGGCAGAAGTTTAAGACAAAAAACAGTGGAAACGGAATCAAAGGAAACAAGTGAGTAAGTCTCTGCACGTTAATAATCAAAACCATAAATAAAAAGAACAGAAAATATCTGACACTTTATCTCTTTACAGTTCCTTGTTGAACCGACATACCTTAGTGGATATTGTTGTGCCTTGTTAGAGCCTGAGATTTCTTACTTGAGTAATCTTGACTATTGCATGAGTGCCACCTAGTGGTACTCGAAGGCAGCAATGACAGCTGAGCAACAGCAGCAACCTCCACAAACCCTCCACCTCCGCCTGTGACTGATCGTGAGCATCCACATGAAATAAAGGCAGCAGGGCAAGTGATTTGTCAGATCATATGACACATGACCTGTTACGTCATGTGACATGTGACTTGTCAGATCACAGGTTTTTCTCAATACTGAAAAAGCAAAGATTCTTGCTGTCTTGCTAACTTGCCACCCAGGAATGAATGGTGCATCATAAACTTGGGGCGCATCATAAACTTGGGGCGAATCATGGGATTGTTCTTGCTTGGCAAGGATGCAGGATTGGCAAGGATTGTTGAGGTGGGGTAAGAACAACATCCAGGGATGTTCTCTGTACTTCTGTTCTCGAGTATTGGAACTGGTCTTCGGCAATGGAAGATGACGTCAAATGGGTACGTGAGAACACAAATGCGGTCAAGTAAGCATAAGGAGAAACACCCCATGTGACCTGTCAGATCATGTGACCTGTGACCTGTCAGCTCATTACTCCAGCATCTGACAAACATCCAGTAAAAACAAAGTACTGTAATCATCAAAGTTGGGATGTGACTGTCACATTTTTAACATTTTATACAATTTCAGAACTACAATAAATAACAGCTGCAGAAATATCCCAGCTGGAATAGTGTCAGTAGAGCAGGGAGTAGAGCAGTAGAGCAGTAGAGCAGTGAGTGCTTTGTGCTCCCACCTCCAGGGGGTCAGGACACGGTCTTGGCTGCTGCTGGGTGCCCACTTGCTACAGCATCACTACAGCCTGCTCCCTCCTGCCCTGGCAGACAGGTTTACCGCCAGCCTCTGCAGGCTGCCTTTCCAGAGACGCTCTCCATGTGAGTGAACGTGCAGCTCAGCATCTGGCAAGCGGTGCTCATGCTTCCACCTGCTTCTACCCGACATCAGCGCTAATGCTAAGAAGCTAAGAGGTACTGAAGTCTCCTTCGCGGACTATAGAAGGGTTGTAATCATATTACGGTTCGCCCAATGCGCCTGCATTAGCTACGACTCCTGCGGCTCGATGTATGTGCTGTAAGTTCACGAGGTGTTAGTTTTTTAGCTGCCTTTATAGCTGCACGCTGTCTATAGAAACAACTGCAAAAGCACCACCTTCCTAGGCAGATCCTTTCTCGGAAATGCTATTCAGTCATGTGCCATTTAATGACGGGGAGATGCTCTGAGAGAAGCACCCTTAGATGATTTCATTCTGCGAACATCACAGAGTGTACTTAACACAAACCTTGATGGTATAGCCTATTATACACCTAGGCTATATAGTATAGGCTTAATAACGATAAACAAATGGTAAAAACTGTAAATCAGTAGCATAGTTGTTTATTATTATTATTACTACATTACTACTGTACTTTTATATGACTGGCAGCACAGTAGGGTATTTTACAGCAGCACCAGCGCAAACACGTGTTGCATTGTACTACAGCGTTACGACGGCTACTACATTACTAGGGGATACGAATTTTTCATTGCCATCATAACCTTATTTGACCACCGTCATGCTTGCAGTACATCAAACGTCATCAGGTGGCGAAATAACTGTAATCTTTAGTAGAGCATTGAACTTGTAGAAGATGCTACCCACTGTAAGGATAGCATTCCGATTGCATAAGCAACACAAATTCAATCCAGTAAAACTTTTATATGGTGTTCATCATGTGTCCTTCTTAATACAGATATTTGTCCCAAAGTGTTTGTTAAAGAACTGCACCATAAACTGACACGTTACACAACAGAGAAATCCTTCAAGGTACAAGGTACAACAGAGAAATCCTTCAAGGTACAAGGTACAACAGAGAAATCCTTCAAGGTACTGGAGGAGAGAAAAGAGGAACCCCATGGTAGGCAGCTCACCCACCAGAAGAATCAGACATGTGTGTAGGTGTTGTTAGACCTAAGGTTGGAATGGATAGGTGGTTGATTGTTCTGGCCTTTGCTGGACAGCCCTGTGCCAGTGAGGAGATCAGCAGATTGGCCTGCGGCGCCACTCTTCAGCTGTTGTCAGAGAGGGTCCCAGCCCTGCTGCTCAGGACGAGAGCTTTTCAGGACATATTGGGTCTACAAACAGCACGGTTATCTTGGCTTAGCCAGTTGATAATTGAGGTCTAGCACCAGTAGATGCATGGTCCTCTCGTTGTAGCCGTAAGGAGCTTTGTTCCTGTAAGGTTTGCACATCGCACCTTTGACCTCCTCCCAATCTACTTCTGTGGTCCTTTTGAAGTAACCATGAGGTGAACCAAGAAGGTTGCACCTCTTAGCTTCTCAGGTCGTATCTAGAAGGCCCTCTTCCGGCATTCCTCATATCCTTAGGTCGTATCAAAGCCTGATGAGAAATTAATGTGCCGAACCCGGCGGCAGTGTCCCAGCCGTGCAATCGGCCCCCGCTGAGGGGCAAGTCACAGTCTCGCCATTATTTCTACGTCTATTTCTATGAGGTAACAGGTGAAGACAAAGTGTAGAATGACAGTTTGTGAGTGTGACCAGCTGTTCCAGATGAGTGTCAGTGTAACACGCACACGCGGCTTTACACCGGCCCGGAGGCACATGCGTATGCAGGGCTCAGGCTCTCAGGTCACGCGAGAGGAAGAATGCGAATGGTGCGATCAATTACACTGCACTACAGAGCGAATAGATGAGCACCGTCGAAACTCCGCGGACACGATGCTTGAAATGTGACAGCTCTTTGATACACAAACACTGTAATAGTGATATTTATCGATGGATTCATATACTGCTTGTCTTCTTGGTTCTTATCCTGGTTCATGCATGGATGGGGGGGGTGACCGTCCTCATCCCCTACTTCTCTCCTTTCTACCTCCCCCTGTCGAATGCTAATTAACCCCCAGGAGTTTCCACAACCTCCTCCTCTCTCCCAGGGAGGCACTTAACCATGCCAGGTCACTGCCTGCTATCAACCAAAGCGAGAGACAGGGTGCTGGTTGTGGGGGTAAACTGCAAATCGGGTTCTGATAGGGCAGGAGAGGAAAATACGAGCGAACGACGATGCAGTGGGTGGGGGAGTTGGGGGTACTGAGGCATGGCGGACATTCAAACTTCATGTAGGGGGTGTGGGTTTATTTTCAGAGGCTGCCACGGTTCCAGAAGGGTTTAGGTTTAAACAAAGCTGGAAAGGCTCATTAGAGCAATACTGGAAACCGGAGCTGAGAGCACAATTTAAAAGTTAATTTACGAGCAGCAGAAACCAGCATAATGCCTCAATTTGGTGCACATTTGTCAGAATAGATTTGCCACATTAAGCCAATGTTAGGACATGACTATTTATTTTTCATTCCTGCTGGAAGCTGTCGACTGGTGATGTCATGTCTGTTAGGCTGCTGTGTGTTATACCAGTAAGTGACACTCAGAGCCGCTGATATAAAGCTGTGTCATGTCACAGCACGCAGAAATCAGCCAGGGTTAAACAAAAACGCAGGATCGGGGCCCCGGAACTCACCGCTCTGTCATTTCCAGTCCATTCCAACAATGCGAGTCATTGAGCGCTCCAGATTCCTGGCTGCACAGCGCCTCCCCCAGGCCAGTGAAGAAATTGCGGAAGGTCTTAAGCCTGGAGATGAACTCTCTGGTAGGTGGGAGGAGAGGGGTCAGAGCGGGGGGGAGACAGCAAGTCATTCCTGAACTGAGGCAGAGGAGTGAAGACACAACCAGACCATGTGAGAGCCAGTCACTGTTTACGTAATACTCATATATTTTATTCCAAAGCAGGGTCATCAAGTGCTCCTGGAGCAGCTGGGGATAAAGACCTATGGATAAGCTCAATGGCTCAGTGCCTGAGAGGCAGGGCAGGGTTAGCGTTAGGATTAGCCTGTGAGAGGCAGGGCAAGGTTAGCGTCAGGGTTAGCCTGTGAGAGGCAGGGCAGGGTTAGCATTAGGGTTAGCCAGTGAGAGGCAGGGCAGGGTTAGCATTAGGGTTAGCCAGTGAGAGGCAGGTCAGGGTTAGCATTAGGGTTAGCCTGTGAGAGGCAGGGCAGGGTTACAGGTCCACTTACAGACCTCATGGCCCCCTCCTCTGGTGCTGCCAACTTGAGCCGTGCTGTTCTCCAGCCGACTGGCATTTTGGTGTTGGCCCTGTTATTGGCTCTGACTTGCATCATCAAGCTGTTAATTTTTAAATCGGCTACAGGGGAACAGAAGCAGCCGCAGGAGGCGGGAGGATTTCCGGAAGTCTCCAGGCCATGAAAAGCGAGCAAGATCGGAGCTGGCGCCGCAATGACCCCGTGCCGAAGCCCTTAGCGGTACTTAGCAATGCTCCGTGGGGGGTCTGGCCCCCCACTGGCTTCCTAGGCCAGAAAGGGAATCGTGTAAGTGCCTGACAAAATCACCTGCCCTGCTCCAGATGCACGAAAACTCGGCCGCATGTCCTCTAGAGAAACCTTCCCTTACTTGGGGGGCATGAGCAGAGTGGTGGAACGGAGTGGAGTGAGGAGCCCAGGAGGGTGGCAGCCACCGCATTCACCTGCCTTTGTTCAGACACGACCTGTCAGAGTTCAGGGATTAACCCTCCAAGCCATAAGCCATAAGAAGCCATAAGGAGTGAAATGAAATGTAAGTCACTGAGGGGAGAGAAAACGCACAGAACTGTTCAGAAGAGGGGCGCACATTAGAACATTTGCGGCAGGCGGTTTCTCTGAGGAACCGGCTGTGTGCAGACCGAACGTGAACAAGGTTATTGTGGGGGTGAGCTGACACGTCCGGACCTCATAAGGGCGGCGCTGACACAGTGATGGATGAGGCCGTATTGCGTATTGCGGATATCGAGAAAAGTCGGTTGAAATAACCACTCGAGGCCATTCGGCTCACTCAGAAGGTCAGAGGTCAGCAGTGAAAAAAATAACCTGCCTATATTAAGGTCAGGGATCTTAGCAGAAGTCCATGTCAAATTCCCCTGAAAGAAGCGGTTCTCAAGAGCTTAGAGGAACTGACCTGCGTCTACTAGCTAGGGTCTCTTCCGGGTCAAAGGGCAGCGTCTGGGGGCCGTGGATCAGCGAGTCATGGGTGGAGTGGCCAAGGGGGGCCACAGCAGAGCGAGTGACGCGCTGAGGGGGGTGAGAGCAGGCCCTGGCCACCTGGTGCAAAGATGTCATGGGGAGAAGGAGAAGTGGAAGAGGGGGGAGACCAATTCCAAGTCATCATTTCAAGTATAATTGTGTGGCCTGTATTAGCCAACTGTTCCCATTATTGGCTGGCTTTGTGAGTAATCAGGTATAATAAGTAGCATTACACAGCCATTTTGAAGACACACCTTGCGTCCCTCAGGTAACACAGTGACGACACAGGAAGCTGCACCCATGTCCCCCAGATAACACAGTGATGACACAGGAAGATGCACCTATGTCCCCCAGATAACACAGTGATGACACAGGAAGATGCACCTATGTCCCCCAGATAACACAGTGATGACACAGGAAGATGCACCCGTGTCCCCCAGATAACACAGTGACGACACAGGAAGATGCACCCATGGCCCCCAGGTAACACAGTGACGACACAGGAAACTGCACCCATGTCCCCCAGATAACACAGTGATGACACAGGAAGATGCACCCGTGTCCCCCATATAACACAGTGACGACACAGGAAGATGCACCCGTGTCCCCCAGATAACACAGTGACGACACAGGAAGATGCACCCGTGTCCCCCAGATAACACAGTGAAGACACAGTAAGACGCACCCAGTGCCCCTCAGATAACACAGTGAAGACACAGTAAGACGCACCCAGTGCCCCTCAGATAACACAGTGAAGACACAGGAAAACACACGCAGTGTCCCTCAGACAACACAGTGATGACACAGTAAGATGCACCCAGTGTTCCTCAGATAACACAGTGATGACACAGGAAGATGTACCCCGTGTCCCTCAGACAATAATACTGGATGCTGTGTCACACTCCCTTTGCCCCCCGAAGAGCACCGCCATGGATCTCTGCTCAGGTACAATAAAAATGCTAATTCCTGCTAATGTTTAGCTCCAGCGTTAATGATTTAATGCTCGGGGCTTCATTTCCTGGGGAGTTTGTTTCAAGACTTTAATCCAGTCTCACAATGTTACCCACTAATTGAAGTACCACGTAGCATTCAGTTTGAAACAGTTTTTCCATACACAAAGAAACCCGTCAGACTATCGCTCAGCTGTAGATGAACCAGCAGGAACCTGCTGCACAGATATAGTCATTTATTTGGCTTCTCTCTGATATTGGAGCATTTTTGCAAGGCTCCTGTTCACACATCCATTCTGCTCATTAGCAGAGTATCAATGATGGTGGTCGGGGCCAAATTCCGGCTCGAGACCACGCAGCCAGGAGGGGCCTCAACCTGTTAACCTCACCCTAGGGGCCTCGGTTCAGCGTCGCTCCCTGTTGAACACCCCCGAACCTGCCGGGCTATCCTCATTTCCTGGCAATACACAAGAAGCTCCTAAGAGTAGGTGGGCCTGCCGAGCACCACACTGGAGCAGACACTAAGCGGCAGTGTGGGTCCCCGTGCCAGCAACTTCATTATGATGATATGGTGAGGCCCCGTCTCATTGTAAGATGGTGTGGTCGGCGGGGCTCCACCTAACAGGTAGCAGGTATGTGGGGTGGGACTATGCCTCACAGGCAGCTGGTGTGGGGGGTCAAGCTCCACCTAAAAGGTAGCAGGTGTGGGGAGTGGGGTTCTGACTCAAAGTAACAGATGTCGGGGACGGGGCTCTGTGCTCCACCATCTCTGTGCTCTACACAAACTCACAGCTGACTAGCGCTGTGACTGCAGTGGGTGCATTGTGGGTAATCTTGTCCATCCCAGAATGAGCACCTTCCTCACTTGCTGGTGCCCCCTCCTCCCCTAAGCGGTTGACTTCCTCAAGCTCCCGTACTTCCTCTTTCTGACCCTTTCTCTCCCTGCCCCCCCCACCGCACTCTCCTCCCTCCCCAGCTCCCTCCTTCCCTCTGTCCTCTCCTCCGTTCAGCGTCGCTCCGATAGCAGATGCATGATTTATGAAGCTCTATTTTTACCAGTTACCGTGCCAAAGAGAGAGAGAAAGAGAGATGGAAAGAAAGAGGGCTTGAAGCAAGCAGGGACCCTGGGGTGGGGGGGGATGAGAGAAGCTACTGCAGATTGGGGGGGGGCCGGAGCCAGCCCGCACCCACATCTCCCTCTTTCTCACAAATTAACATTTAAAATCGCCTTTATTGCACTGACAGCAGAAGAGTGTGGCTCCCGGAGCTGCATAGATGCTGCGCAGTGGCACAATCCACCACGGTCGGGCTATTCCAAACAGAGGCCCTATCTGCTGGCCCCAGGAATAAGCACTGCTCCCCTGGGGGCCATAAACCTGCGACCGCAACATAATTACACATCAGTAACCAGGCTGATGTCACTCACGTGTCTCGGCACGGGACGGTCGGCTAGAGACTCCCACTTATCTCAGATGCCAGCGTATCGCCTGGTAACCACTGGGCACATGCTGATTCTGTAAGCACCTGAGGAGGAAGGACCTGGGAGTGCAGCAAAGCCACATGCAGGCTTGAAAGCTGATGTTTGGCAGCAGAGGGACGATGATTGAAATAGGAAGGAAATCTGTGGTCATCTTCCTGTCTGTCTGTCTCTTTGTCTGTGTCCCTGCCCATGTCTCTGTCTGTGTCCCTGTCATGTCTGTGTTCCTGCTCGTGTCTCTGTCTGTGTCCCTGTCATGTCTGTGTCCCTGCCCGTGTCTCTGTCTGTGTCCCTGCCCGTGTCTCTGTCTGTGTCCCTGCCCGTGTCTCTGTCTGTGTCCCTGTCATGTCTGTGTCCCTGTCATGTCTGTGTCCCTGCCCGTGTCTCTGTCTGTGTCCCTGTCATGTCCGTGTCCCTTCCCGTGTCTCTGTCTGTGTCCCTGCTCTTGTCTCTGTCTGTGTCCCTGTCATGTCTGTGTCCCTGCCCGTGTCTCTGTCTGTGTCCCTGTCATGTCTGTGTTCCTGCCTGTTTCTCTGTCTGTGTCCCTGTCATGTCTGTGTTCCTGCCTGTTTCTCTGTCTGGGTCTCGTCATGTCTGTGTCCCTGCCCGTGTCTCTGTCTGTGTCCCTGTCATGTCTGTGTCCCTGCCAGTGTCTCTGTCTGGGTCCCTGTCATGTCTGTGTCCCTGCCCGTGTCTCTGTCTGTGTCCCTGTCATGTCTGTGTCCCTGCCCGTTTCTCTGTCTGGGTCTCGTCATGTCTGTGTCCCTGCCCGTGTCTCTGTCTGTGTCCGTCATGTCTGTGTCCCTGCCCGTGTCTCTGTCTGTGTCCCTGTCATATCTGTGTCCCTGCCCGTGTCTCTGACTGTGTCCCTGTCATGTCTGTGTCCCTGCCCGTGTCTCTGTCTGGGTCCCTGTCATGTCTTTGTCCCTGCCCGTGTCTCTGTCTGGGTCCCTGTCATGTCTGTGTCCCTGCCCGTGTCTCTGTCTGGGTCCCTGTCATGTCTGTGTTCCTGCCCGTGTCTCTGTCATTGTCTCTGTTCCTGTCTCTGTCTGGGTCCCTGTCATGTCTGTGTCCCTGCCTGTGTCTCTGTCTGGGTCCCTGTCATGTCTGTGTTCCTGCCCGTGTCTCTGTCATTATCTCTGTTCCTGTCTCTGTCCCTGCCCTTGTCTCTGTCTGTGTCCCCGTCATGTCTGTGTTCCTGCCCATGTCTCTATCTGGGTCTCTGTCATGTCTGTGTCCCTGTTTGTGTCCATGCCTGTGTCCCTGACTCTGTCATTGTCTTTGTTCCTGTCCATGTCTCTATTCCTGTCTGTCTGCACCCCTGACTGAGATACTGCATCTTCAAGTCCTGATGACCATATAAAATAATGATAGTGAAGCTATTTGAACTGTGACATCAATACATCATAAATAAAGAACTCCCATTTTTACTGAATGTTTGTATATAACCTATCAAATGGAAATGTATGTTTATTTTCCTGAGACATTTTTTATCCTTTAATTATTTGAACAAAAAAATCTCCTGGTTAGTGATGAAATCTGCCTATTTTCTGGAGTGTCGTGTCTTCTGAATGATGTCCACACAACACCTTCAATCAGCACAGGCCCTCGTGTGCCACTACAAGACCCACCCTAATTAAACAGAGGTGGGGGGGGGCGTCGTGAACAACTGTCACAGGGCAGTAGCTGGCTGAACTGAGGAAAAACCTGGCAAAAGTAAGTCAGGCGTAACTGACCCCGTGGCTGTAATTATAGCACGACAGTTGGGTCCCTCATCATGAATCTGACCCTCATTCCCAGAGAGGGCACACCTGTCTGTGCATAAAAAAACTTCACATGGGAATCCGAGTTTTAATATTTCACTACACCATTTTCCGTATTAGCGTTTAATATAAGTGACTCTTTAGTTCATTACGACATTCTGCCATCTTCATTAAATATGACAAAAATCTGCAGAACACCGCAGCGGTTATTATTAAAGAAACATATTATTTAAATAGCATTGCATCCCCCATGACGACACAGCTTGCGGCACAGAAACGCTCTGATCCCAGGAGGACACCTGCAGGCAGTTCCGGATATCACACATCTCTGTCCGCACGTATCTAATGCTGGCTATCTATCATGTAATCATTCCCAGAAAACACAGGAACCCCCATGGACCCCCAGCCGAGGGGGCCCACGCACACGCACGTATACACACACACACACACACACACACACACTCCCTCAGGCGAGAGCATGTGTTAACTGATTAACAAGATCTCAAGGAGGATTCTGAGCACTCAGAGAAAGACCTGTCCTCCTTATCCAGAGGAAATGGCTGCAAAGCCCAGGAACACGGCTCAACACCTCACTGAGCATCCGACCCTTGCCCTCTCCGGTAACCAAGCATAGCCCAAAAATAAGATGAAAGCAAGAGAATGTGGGAAAGAGCATGATAGGTTGACGGCTGTCAGTATAACTCAGCCGGGCTGCTGTGTTTACAGCCACGTGACATGCGGGGAAGTTACGGAGAAACGCAAAGGAGTTACAGAGAGATACGAGGGAGTTACAGAGAGATGCGAGAGAGTTATGGACAGACACAGGGGAGTTATGGAGAGACGTGAGGGATTTAGGAAGAGACGTGGGGGAGTTATGGACAGACACGGGGGAGTTGCAGAGAGACGCGGGGGAGTTACGGAGAGATGTGGGGTTGCTGGCAGACCTGGAAACACAGGCTACCCACCCCTACTGTCAAGGTAACCCACCCAGCAGGTCATCCACTCACCGCAGCAGAGAGGCGCCCCCTGCTGGCAATAGCATGGTGGAGCGCCAGGCGCAGCAGAGCATCCAACCGCATCACGACGGCCTCCACGTCCTTCTCCCCACGCATGGATGCCTCCAGCGAGCTCAGGTCCTCTACGTACCTACGCCAGTGGGGCTGCACGTGGGCTACCCCACCCAGGCAGTCCTGCACGCCCACCAGACAGGAGGCAGCACAAGGCAGGGCAGCGGGCAGGCCCTGGCAGCGCGGGCAGTGCCAGAGGCGTGCTAGGGAGCGGCCACAGTCATGGCTGGGCTGCAGGTGGTCCGTGGTGTTCACCACCTCAATGCCCAGGTTGAGTGCCTGCAGGAAGACGCGCGTTGCCAGCAGCGAGCTGGAGAGTCGCGCCGCCAGCAGCTTAGGGTGTGCGCCGAAAGCTCCCGTATCCCTCCATGCCCCGTGCAGGCACTCCTCTAGGACGGCGCCACCCCCTCCGCCCAGCAAGCGCCGATAGACTACTGGGAAGATCCGGTTGAAGAAGGAAGCCACCATGTCATCCACACGGACGTCAGAGCCCAGGATGTAGAAGGAGGCTTCCAGGAAGAGCCGACCCACCGCACCATTGGCCCCGCCCCTCAGTGCCGGAAACTCCTCCCCTATCATCCTCAAGGTGGCGTTGCGGCCATGGCGGAGAACCATCTCGAAGGCCTCTGGGGGGGGGGGACAGGAGGGGCAGAGAGGAGAAAGCCAGTGTCAGTTCCTGGCTGGGGGCTGCTGGATTATATTAAATCTGATCCACCGTTGACGCGGTTCAGTCCCCGCAAACAGTGACACACTTCAAGGATTCAAAATGAATGTTTCTCAGTCACAGCGTAGATGCGATAAAAAGAACAAGTGGGGAAATAACAAAGAGAAGCAGCTGAAGGAGAAAAAATAATTAGACGTGTTAAAGGATTATAACGAAAGACTTGAGGTGGTGAGTGAAGTTTTATCAGCGGAGTAAAAATGGTAAATGGGCTCGTGTCCAAACCGCAAAATCCGCTATTCGAGGAGCTGAATTTCAATTAAAAACAAACGGAAATACGCACTACAAAGGGAGAC
Source organism: Petrocephalus zakoni (assembly GCA_026774425.1). NCBI lineage: Eukaryota > Metazoa > Chordata > Actinopteri > Osteoglossiformes > Mormyridae > Petrocephalus > Petrocephalus zakoni. Next base: position 18,872 of record JAODKN010038817.1, read on the forward strand.
CAGGGCCGTCTGGCCAGAATCCTGCTCGCAGATATTGGGATGGACTCTGCCGGAAGGGGGATTTGCCAGTGAGGAGCTCAGATGCACTAGAGTGATTATGAGGTTAATTAGATGGTGTAAGCCGGGCGATACGGGGGTGCAGGTATGTGCACTGTAGAGCCTTTTATCCTCTGTGCCCAGACACCGCTGCCTAATTGCGTCGCTGGCGCCCAACTCGCTTCACAGGGCGCAGTCTGATAGAGATTCCCTGTGCTGGCACACAACTCAGAACCGTCCCATAGATACACATAGGCTCACACACATACATATGCACACAGGCCTACATACATACATCCATCCATACACACACACACACACACAGACTTACACACATGGGTCTACAAACATCAATATACAGACAGGCCTACAAACATCAATATACAGACAGGCCTACACACATCAATATACAGATAGGCCTACACACATCAATATACAGATAGCCCTACACACATAAATATACAGACAGGCCTACACACATCAATATACAGATAGCCCTACACACATCAATATACGGATAGACCTACACACATAAATATACAGATAGGCCTATACACATCAATATACAGATAGCCCTACACACATCAATATACAGATAGGCCTACACACATACATAAATACAGAAATAGGCTACACACACGTATACATATACACACAGGCCTATCCATACATATGCACATAATCCTACACACAGACATATACTAGGGCTATAACAGATCAGTTATTTCTCATGTACCATTCAGTACAGCATT